>UCOH01011823.1:0-25599 GCA_900474275.1 Synergus japonicus | reverse complement strand
TATATATATATATATATATATATATACATTATATTAAATTTCATACAGATTTTTTCAGTAGTGTAAATATGAATAACAACTTTCATTTGCTACAAAACCATTTATTTGTTATTGTATCTTTTTTTTGACAACAGGTAAACTAACAGAAAATCCACACCGAGGGAGAAAAAATGAAAGTGTACCTGTTACATTTCGCGAACAGGTGAAGCAACTCTACTGATCGTCTCGCGCCTTTGGAAACCAAGGGGATGAATTTTAGATCCAAGGCTCTGACGAAAGTCCTGTTACGTTACGTTGGCAGCTTTCTTGGCGATGCCTGTCACGTTCTTGACGGTGGTCACTTTTTTATTTTTTATTTTTCAAATTTTAAACCCCATTCCGACTTCTTGTCTCTCGTTTCGCGAGTCACGCGCTTAGAAATTGGTGGCTGTGACGGACGCGCGCGATTCGTTCGCGTCTCGATGCCGCTCTGAAACAGACGTCGGCGTCGACGTCGTCTCGACCCGGCCGAACAGGCCAGAGCAAGAGCGAAAGCAACCCTCTACCCTGCGATTTTTAGTTCCGCGCAGGCGTACGTTTACATTCTCAGTTCTCTTTCTCAGAACCTGACTGACATAACGCCTGCCTGCGTTTGACTAAAAAGGTACTTTTCTACTGATTGTGAGTAGGTAGTGTACGTTTTACGTGAGCCAGACATCAAGGTAAATGTCGCAATGATCGTGACCTTCAAAAAATGCGCATTTAGAATGCAGAGTACATTTTTGGGGAAATTATCAATTATAATATATATATTTATTAGACTATATGTATATATATCCGAGTCAATTAAATTTTTTTCCAGTAAATTCCCTGGACAATTCCAAATTAAGAATTTCATGGAATTTAATGATATTTATAAAACTTTTAATGGATTTTAAAGGATAAAAGGGTATTTTAATTGTTATCATAGAATTTTAAAATATGTCAAGAACTTTCTAAGAATTTTAAGAGATTTTCGCAAACTTTAAGAGATTTAGAAAGGTTTCTGGGATTTTAAGTGATTTTAAGTCTTGTTGTGAAATTTCGAAATTTTAAAAGATTTCTGAGAATTTTAAGGGATTTCAAGAAAGTTTTCTAATTTTTAATTAAATTTTTTTTTTATTGTTTAATGTCATTATTGAGGTGTTCCTAAATAGTGAGAAACATTAAATACATATAATCATCGTAAAAACAATTTTTAGAAGGTTATTTTAAAACACCATGTACAAGTTATCTTTATAAAATCTAAAAATAGAAAATTCTTTCATAAACAATTATTTTCCAAATTTCAGTTTTCGCAAATACAAACATTTTTTGAAAAATAATTTTAAAAATTTTAATTAATGAATTTTTTTAATACAAATATAAATAAAATTTCATGAACAAAATATTTTGTTTTGTAACAGATAAATTTAAAAATAAAAAATTTTTAAATACATCTATTCATAAAATGTGTAAAGCAAAAAATATATGTATCTATATTCCTCGTAATTATCCCTGGTTTTCAGCGAAAGAGCTTAGTTGAGTTTTTGTTGTTGAACTCTAAGTGATTAAATAGCTCAGGCGGTTAGGGTGTATGTTTAGGATGTTAGGGTCAGGGGTTCGATCCCCAGCGAGTGCGATTTTTCGATCAATGGTAGCGTGCGATTTATATATGTAAGCGATCTTGCATGTGATTCTGTAATTTAAAACATAAATTAAGTGCAGTGCTTATATTAAAAACAATTCTTTTTTGGTAAACAGTAAATACGGCGACTATAGTAGCCAGTAATGTACCAGTACAGAACCAGTACTGGTTTCCAGTACCGCGTCAGTACCGAACGCCAGTACTGTCATGCATTACATGCCAGTAATGGCCCAATGCTGGCCCAGTACTGGTACTCCGGCAATCTGTACTGGGCCAGTACTGGGTCAGTCGTGAATTTCTACCTGGGATAGCCCAATGCAATTGTATAAGTTTTACATTCAATTTTTGAATTGCTTTTCGATTAATTAGTTAACTATTAAAAAGTACGATTTCTGCTTGTTTTTTCTTTTTTGTTTTTCATCTTTTTTTATCCTTTCATATGCATTTCCGCTCGCTTATCGGGTGTTTTTTATTTTGTGATGTTTTCTGTCAGTTTGATATTTGGAACCTATGTTAATTTGGTCATAATATTTTTTAGGGTGTTACATATATAAGTAATGAGCCTCACTAAATCTGAATTAGTGGCTCACTTTTCACTAATTCAGATTTAGAGAGAGAAGATTTTAAAAAATTTTAAAGTCCTATCTTAAAAAAGAGATGTTATCAATATATCGAACATTTCAGGGAATTTTATAAAATTTATTCTGATTTTCAGAAATTTTAAGGGGTTTTACCAGTTATTGGAGTTCTATAGAATCTATAGAAATATAATGAATATGAAAATCTAATAAAGAGTTTTCATTGGATTTTCAGGTAATTCAAATTATTTATCGAGATTCCATGGGATTTTAAATAATTTTAAAGGATTTAACGATATTTTGTGTAATTCCAAGTAATTTTAGCATCTTTAAAGCTGTTTCAAGGATTTTCACGAATTTTGATTGGATTTTCAGATATTTTAAGGGATATTAAATAGTTTTCAGGTCTTTTAAGAGATTCAAGTGTTTTTACGTAATTTCATTGGATATTTAGCAATTTTAAGAAATCATTGGATGTTGAGAAATCTTAAAAGATTTAACGATATTATGTTGTGGAATTTTATGTAATTTTTAAAGCTTTTAAGGTATTTGAAGGGATTTTACAAAATTTCATTGAATTCTTAGATATTTTGAAGCTTAAAATGGGATTTAAAGGGACTTTGAATAATTTAAAGAAATTTAAAAGGATTTTACAAATTTATTGAGATTCCTAAAATTAAACTAGGAATTTCAAATGTTTAGATTTCAGAAATTAAAATCTCTGAATTATTTTACATACTTTTGAAAATCCTTAATTTTTCCAATCCCACATATTTTTGGGAAAAATTATGAGATTTTAAAGGATTATAAAGAAATTTTAAGGAATTTGACTATATATTTTTTGTGGAATTTTAAGTAATTTGAGAAACTTTTAGCACTTTTTACGAAATTTCATTGAATTTTAATGTATTTTAAGAGATTTTAGAAATATTAAGTAATTTCACGGTATTTCGAGGAATTTTATTAAATTTTTAGAGATTTTACAATGTTTCATAGGATATTATGTTATTTTAACAACTTAAGGGATTTCAAGGTATTTCATGGGATTTTAAGTAATTTTATGGTATTTTATGATATTTTGGGAGATTCTAAGAAATTTTGAGCAACGAATTTGAAAACTATGTTCAGACTATTTTCGTTGTCAAAACTATTACTAATAAAATGGTTGTATAAAGGTAGATAATAATTTAAAGTAATAAAAATAACTATTTTCATGTGAAAAATAAATTATTAGTGAAGCAAAAAAATATTTCAAGATGTATCTTGATATCAAGATCAGTTACCATCAGAATTATAAGATTTTATGGCATTTTACACAATTTTATTGCATTTTAAGGTATTTTAATAGATTTAATGAGATTTCAAAGAACCTTAAATAATGTTAAGGAAATTAAAAGAGTTTTTCGAGTTTCATTGAGATTTTAAAAATATTAATTGATTTCACAAAAATTTTAAGTAATTTTTAGAGATTTTACGATATTTCATAGGATACTAAGTTATTTTAACGACTTTTGGGATTTCAAGGGATTTTACGAGATTTCTTTGGATTTTTAAGAATTTCAGGAGATTTTATGTGATTTTAAGTAACTTTGTGGGATTTGATGATATTTTTGGGGATTCTAAGAGATTTTAAGGGTTTTAAAGGTATTTTATAATAATAAGAAATTTTAAGAGATTTGTTGAGATTCACTGAGATTTCAAGTATTTTTCAGTATTTAACAGGATTTCACGGAATTTTGAATAATTTGAAGAGATTTAATGAGAATTCATGGGTTTTTGAGTAATTTTAAAGAATTTTAAGTGATTTTTTCGAAACTTAAAGGAATTTCATAAGATTTTATAGAATTCTAAGGAATATCAAGGAAAATGAAGTAAATTTATAAAATGTAAAGGAATTTCACTAGATTCTGAATTTTAATGGATTTCATGTCATTTCATTGGATTTTAAATAATTTTAAGAGATTTTACGAGATTTTACAGGATATTAAGTAATTTAAAAGACTTTTAAGGGAGTCGAGGGATTTTGCAGAATCCAGTAATTTCTTGAAAACGCGTGGAGATAAATTGATGAAATTTTGCATAGTTATTCCACTATATACCTAATTGAGTTTCTTACAATGGTTTAACAAAATATTTAATTTCAAAAGTTTTATGTACTTTTATAATTTTCGTAAAATTCATTTTTCCACTATAACTTCTCAAATGTTGAAAATTTAAAGCTGATGTAAGGCAAATGAAGATTCCTTTCATCGAGACGAATCGATTGACCTATATGATTAATGCATTTCATTAACAAATAAGGAAGTTATGTTTATTTATAATTTTGAAAGTTAATTTTTCGCTCTATGTTTTCAAATAATCAAAATCTTAAGTTGACGTAAGGAAAATGAATACTCCTTATGTCGAGACGAATCGATTGACCTGTATGATTAATGTATTATATTAAAAAATAAAAAAGTAATGCTTCATTAATTTTTTAAAAATGAATTTTTCAAATATAACTGGAAATATAAACGGAAACATGTAATATATCGAAGCTTAATGCTTCCTCTATGAGGAAGCAAATCATATTTTGTGCTCATTGAATGAGCACAAAAGTTGATACAACTTCACAGCTAGTTAAGGATTTTGAAGGATATTAAAGGGATTTTAAAGAATTTTACTAAACCTATGGAGATGCTTGAAATTGGTCAAGTGATTAGAAGTTTCTATATATTTCAAGAATTACAAATTTCTCAATTATTTTTTCTGCTATATATTTATATGTATATATATTATCTAATTTTATTCGATCTATAACAAAAAATTTCGCATTAAAGCATATTTTTGTCAAATAATATATTACTATTTATGGAATGCTATGTTAATAGATTAAATTGGCAAAAATGGCCAATTATAAAACAATTTTCTCATTCCACTTAGGGGCACTTATGACTCATTCCCAAAGGCAATTAAGCAACTAATCTGATAAAGTGATAAATGTAGATAAAAAAGTGTTATTTTACCGCCATTACTATTTATAATCTATAGAAAAAAAAGCCACCACCAAAGTATTACTTTCGCTTTATTTCTCAGCCATAAATGAGAGACTTTTTATAGCGACAAATGTATTTTTAATGTCAATGATTCTGAGATTATAATGTTAGATATAAACACCGTACAAAATATTATCGAAAAGTCAATTTACCAAAACAACTTTAAATTGATTTTGGATTAAACAAACAACCGAATCTATCTCAATTTTTAAAGAAAAAATACGAGTCGCTTTATTTCCTGTAAAAAAAAAACAACATTTGAAAGGATTCACTGGTCAATAGTTTCATAGACTGAGTAATTTCAATTACATATACACAGTCAATTGCATCTACATTCAATAATATAATTGGCTCTCTGACTGCAGAAATTTTGATTTTTATATGGGGTGTTAACGGACTCCTGGTCAATTTTCCTTAATTCTAAACGCGGTCCTGATCTGCAAAACTGGAAAGGACCCTACAAGGGTAGGAATACCAACATTGAGAAAAAAATACTCGGAAATCAATAAATCTCTTCCAAAAGCAGATATTTTATTGATTGAACTGAATTTTTAATGAAAAAAGAATTAATCATTTCCATAAAATAGTGATATTACACATTTTAAAATATATACAATTGAATCAATAAAATATCTGCTTTTGGAAGAGATTTATTGATTCATAAGTACATTTATTGATTTCCGAGTATTTTTTTCTCAGTGAATGTAAGGTCGGTTGTTCTATAAAAGCCTAATTATTTATATTAAAATCTATGGTAAAAAATGCATATTAAAGCGTTAATATTGATATTAATATTATTTTTGGCAGCTACTTCAAAGTTTTCAATGAAACATAATTAAAAATGTTTCCCACGCATTCAGTGTAAACGTTTGGCGTCTGGCCAAAATTTTGCCCCTTCTACATTATTACATAGTCATGTAAACACTCTATTCCCTGCAACAGGTTTATATAGATTTGGAAAATTTATATGAATTTTATGTATGGAATTTGTATGAATACAAAACTATATAATGAATATATATTTATATATATTCGTATAATATATGAATATAATATTAATTAAAACTACAAATTTTAAAAAGTCTAACTTCTATTAAAAGCTTTATTATTAACATTTTTTTATTTTTCATAAAATTATCAAAAGACTTGTGATCGAAGGAAGAATTTTACAATTTCCTAATCCAATTTTCGTAATAGTTACCATTTGATCCCTAAATTCCAACCATCTAATCAGTAAAAGTGAAACCAATATTTTAGGGAATATTGATATGAAAAGTTTCTCCGTGCATATAATATCTTGAAACACGAAACTAATCATTTCTCTCCTCGATTTAACGATCGCGTGCGACGACATTGTCAGAAGTTTATATAACGTCACATGATTCGTTAGATATCAGGAATGCTATAAAACTCCGTAACAGAAGTGAATAAAATTTTATTGAGATAGAAGACTCACTGGTTTTTTCTCTGCAGTTTATCGTTTTTCCACACATATGCCTACACATTTTACAATAGCCAAGCTCCCGAGTTTAATATCGGTGGTTTTCGCTTAATAATGGTTTTCATTTCCCACGAAGCAGGCTACATAGGAAGTAGCCCGAGGAGAAAAATCCGAACAATTCGCTAGAACCTTCAATTTCCAGCGAGCCAACCAACCACGAGCATATTCTCTATAAAGCAGAGCCACTTCCGGTTTCAACTTGCAGCATGCGGATGGAATTGAGAAAAAAAAAAAAAAATTATATCGGTAGTTTTATTTTCTGTCCTCTGGAGGATAAGTTGATGGGGAAACAAGTGGACCTTCGAGCCAGATTTTCTTCTCTCTCTCTCTCTCTCTCTCTCTCTCTGTCCTTTTCCCTATTCTCCTTGACGTTTTTTTCTTTGAATTCAGCGATCGTTTACTTTGAGATTTGCTATTTCCACTTCGTCTATTTCTCTCCTTCTCATTGCGATGAGACTCAAGTTTACAGCGTTTACGATATAAATGAAAATGAATTTCTTTTTTACATACAAGATCCAAAATTTTTTGCTAGAATGTACATTATAGTTGTATATATACAACCCAATAAATGCCCCATCAAAGTTTCAAACCCCCTCCGCGTATTTAGAACTCACCATATTTCATCCCTTACAATTAAAAAATTCACTAAAATTATTAAATTTTTAACCCTCGATTTTTTAGGTTGAACTAGATTAATTTCTCGTTTTTACTTCACCTTTTGCTAGTATACAAAATAGTTGAGGAATTTCTAATTCTTAAAATATAGAAATTTTCAATCCCTTGACTAATTTCAGAAATCTCTGTAAGTTTCGTAAGATTCTTTAAAATCCCTTTAATATCCTTTAAAATCCTTAAAATTACGTAATATCCTATAACATCTCCAAAAATCCCTTAAAATTGTTTAAAACGCCTGAAATGTCATGAAATCCATTAAAATTCCACAACCTGTCGTTATATCCCTTAAAATTATTTAAAATCCTATGAATTGTCATAAAATCCTTTAAAATTCAGAATCTGGTGAAATTCCTTAAAACATTATAAATTCACTTCATACCTATTCCTTGAAATTACATAAAATTCCATAATCTATTGATATATCCCTTAAAATTACTTAAAATTCAGATTCTGGGGTGCGACTCTGTAATTTCATTTTCATTTTCACTTTCACTTTCGTCTCACTTGACGTCTTGTCAAAATTCACGGCGGATTTGAATTTTGGAATTTCTAAAAAATTTATTAAAATTTATTGTAGGAAATTGGAATATGTGAAATATAACTTTTCTCTTCGTTGAAAGTTTCTGAAAATTGAAAAACGTCGTTAATTCAGAAATTCCAAAATTCAAATCCGCCGTGAATTTTGACAAGACCTGAAGTGAGGTGAAAGTGAAAGTGAAAATGAAAATGAAAATGAAAAATCTGCTCGCTTACGCGGGCACATTCTCATACACACGTCGCGCTTCGCGCTCCGTGTTGCGCGCTTCGCGCGCTGGTACCTATTTTTTAAATTTAAATTACTACAAAATGAAATGGAATGCGAACGAAAACTAATTTACTTAAGGTTCTATCGACCTTAAGGAGCACATTCTCATCAGGGCACTCGCGCTTCGCGCTCGGCTTTGTTTAACAATATTTTTCATGATTAAAACGAAAACTAGTCATCCTGTTGAAAAATAGTTCAAGGTAAACTTGTAGATCTTTTTAAGACCAATAATTATGTTGCTTATCATTTTCTCTGTATCTTGCGTTATTTGGCTCAAAATTTGAATTTTAGATTTTTTAAGGAAATTCAAAAAGTTATTATGTCTATCCTATAGAGTGATAAAAAAGAAACATTTTTCATCTTTAGACTTTTTTTCACATCGTGCGTTGTTTGGCTTCTAATTCAAGTTTTATTTCATTTTTTTGGATTTTCAAAATGTTATAAGTCTTTCAATTTTTTTTTTATCCAATAAAGTTATTAAGAAAAATTGTTCATCTTTTTGAGTACTACGAACATCCGTCATTAGAATTTTTATCCAAAATGGCTGGCCAACGAACTTGACCTTCATTTTTGAACACTAAAAGAGTATACCAAAGGACAATCCAATCGGTCAATTCTTTCGAAAGTTATCGTGCTAACAAACTAAAATCTACAGACAGACAGACAGACAGACACATTCGTAAAAACATGTTTTTCGTGTTCAGGGGGTCCCAAAACGTGGACATTTGATGAAAACTGGGGGGTCAAATTTTACACAAATCTAATACATTCTCTCTAATGAGAATGTAAAAATGAATTTACAGAATCGCACCCTTGGTGAAATTCCTTTAAATTTTATAAATTCACTTCATATGCCTTGATATTCCTTAAAATTCCATAAAATTTCGTTAAATTTCTTATTATAATATTCCTAAAAATCCAATGAAATCTCGTAAATCCCTTCAAACCTATCAAGTGCTTAAAATATTAAATCACCGAAAGGAATATCCAATATAATATCGTAAAATCCCTTAAGTCCCTTCAAAAGCCTTTAATTTACTTAAGGACATGTATTACTTACCCGATCGCTACCTTACCGACATTTTTTTCTCTGTAACGCTACGTCTACATTTATTGAGATACCACATTGAAAATTTATATATTTAAAGCTAAAGCCTTAAGGTACGTTTGTCTGGTCCTAAATATTGAAATAAAAAAAAAAAATTTTTGAAAAATTTTTTTTTTATTTTTACAAAAATTGAAGACCAGACAAACATACATTAGCATATTTTCTTTAATTTTATAAATTTTCAATTTGATATCTTTATAAATGTAGACGTAGCGTTACAGAGAAAAAAATGTCGGTAAGGTAGGGATCGGGTAAGTAATACATGCCCTTAATATCCCATAAATTATCGTAAAACCCCTTGAAAGTGCTTAAAAAATAACTTAATATCTCATAACATATCGTAAAATATCTTACAGGTATTTAAAATTCCATGAAATTCCGTAAAATATCTCGAATCCTTTAAAAGTCTTTTAAATTACTTAATATCCTGAACAATATCTTAAAATCCCTTTAACATCCTTTAAAATCTGGTTAAATTCCTTTAAATTTCGTATAATTACTTTATATTCTTTAAAATTTCACATCCTATCGTTATATCCCTTAAAATTACTTAAAATTACTCAAAATACCATGAAATGTCATGAAGTCCATTAACATTTAAAATCTGATGAAATTCCTTTAAATTTTATAAATTCACTTCATATTCCTCGATATTCCTTAAAATTCCACAACCTATTGTTATATCCCTTAAAATTACTTATAATTCTACAAAATCTTATGAAATTCCTTTAAGTTTCGTAAAATCTCTTGAGATTCTTTAACATTCCTCAAAACCCCATGAAGTCTCAATTAAATCTCTTAAAGTTATTCAAAATTCCATGAAATCTCGTTAAATACTTGAAAATACTTGAAAATTAAAAGATTGAACGAACTTACCTTAAGTGAAGTTCAATCGTAATTGTACTTCGCTGCCTCGTCCTCAAGATCAACATGTAGTTACGCTCTAACTGCTAGTTCTGCCACAGATATTTTAAATTCAAGCTTAATTTCGCGCCATCTTTCAGATCGTCCTTTAAGGGAGGGTGGGTTTGATCTATTCGGACGAGGCAGCTCGCACAATTACGATTGAACTTCACTTAAGGTAAGTTCGTTCAATCTTTTAATTGTACTTCGCTGCCTCGTCCTCAAGATCAACATGTAGATGTTTAAAGATTTTAGAGCGATTTATAAAAAAGGAGCACAGAACTTTGTTTATAATTCTATCATTATGTTCTGGTTTGATCATTTACGATGGCCGATGCGAAGTCTCCCTGTGGAACGATAGGCCTGTTGTAAAATCTGGCGAAAACTGTAGAGGTTTTACTCCATCCTGCTGCTTCGCGGATCACGTCGATGTTGACTCCTCTTTTTGCTGCTAGGGATGTTGAAGCATGCCTAGTGCTGTGACTTGAAAATAAATCAGTATCCACACCGCCTTCTTTAAGCGTTTGTTTAATCCAACGACTTAGTGTCTGCGTTGTCGCTTCATGATGTGGTTTTCTAAATGTTAGGAACAGTTTGTTGTCCTTGCCTCTTATCTGAGACGTTCTTTTGATGTATGTTGATAAAGCTGATGCTGCACACAGTTCCTTCTTGTTTTTGAAAAAAGGAATGTGTAATGTTGGCTGATTTCTATTTCTGCCCGAGGTTTTTAGTCTTTCGGATATAAAGATTTGGAGTTGATCTTCTGACGTGATAAGTTTATCAGCGTAATGTCCTCGTTAGGATACAGTGTTTCGAGATACTTAAGAACCGGTGCAGGGTCCCAGGTCGTCTTGTATTTTGACTTTTGTGGTTTTACCACTGCAACTCCCTTGAAGAATCTGGAAATCCTGGCGTCTTTTCCCAGTTCATTTCCCGTAAGTAGCGATATCGCTGCTCGGTATATATTGAGAGTACTGTAGGATCCAGTTTCCTTCATCATTTCTGAGAAGAACTTCAGTGCATCTGTAGTCCCTTGCTGTATTGCCTTAAGGTGCTTTCTGTAATTGAGGAAAGTGTGACCTCTACTGCTTCTTCTGGTACTCCTCTGGTGATGTGGGCTTGCCGGATAATTTCGCGGCAGCCAGGGAAAGCGTCTCGGACAGTGGATGCTCCTTTCTGAAAGGGCAACGCAACAATTTTTTGTTAGGAGGAAATATTATTGGTTTCCCTATCATAAGGGAAGTGAAGAGAGGGTACCATGGTTGTGATAGCCATAATGGGACTACTACAACCCCTTCTGCTTTGTCAGTTTTAATTTTTCGCAAGACCTGTAGGACTAAACAGAAGGGTGGAAACGCATAAAAATAATCATCAGACCAGTCTACTGTAAATGCGTCAGCGGCTTCTGAGTCCGGATCTCTATGCATTGACCCTTGATGCAAATAGGTCTATGTCAAATTTCCCGAACTTCGCATTTTAGGCCATAGAGGGCTGCTTTCAGTTCAAGGTGGTTTATGTGAGATTCTTGCTCTTCCTTATTCCACCAGCCATGTGCTTTTTTACCATCGCAAAACGCGCCCCATCCTGAACGAGAAGCATCTGAAAAAATTATTTTCGAGTATGCGTGTTTTCTAATTGTGTTTTTTGATGATTCAATATTATGAATCCACCATTGTAAATCTTCCTCAAGTTCTGGTGAGAGGGTCATGCTTGCTTTAAAGTTTTTGTCCGATTCCTGTAGAGCAAGATACTCTGCTCGTTCGAGTGTTTTCGTATAGAGCCATCCATAGCTTATCGTAGGACAAGCTGCAATCAAAGTTCCGATGAACTGAGCTAGCTCTCTTATTTTACACCTATCCCTGTTTAAAAATTGTTTTGCAAGACTGCCAATCGACTTTCTTTTCTTTTCAGGAAATTCGATGCAGAAGGATTCGCTATTTAGTATAAACCCAAGGAATTTACACTTTTTTTGAAAGATGGCGCGAAATTAAGCTTGAATTTAAAATATCTGTGGCAAAACTAGCAGTTAGAGCGTAACTACATGTTGATCTTGAGGACGAGGCAGCGAAGTACAATTCAATATATCTCAATAAATTTCTTAAAATTTCTGAAAATTGTTTATCATAAAATACCTTAAAATCCCTTAAAATCACATGCAATCCCACAAAATCGACTGAAATTCATATAATCTAATGAAATCTCATAAATACCTTGAAATCTGCTTGTTCCATAAACTTCCATCAAATTCCACAAACTATCGTTATAACACTTAAAATTACTTAAAATCCCATGAAATCCCTGGAAATTAATGAAAATCCAATGCAATCACGTATAAATCCCTTGAAATCCCAAAAGTTGTTAAAATAACTTAATACCCTATGAAATATAGTAAAATCTTTGAAAATTCCTTAAAATATTTCTGAAATAACTTAATATTTTTAAAATCTCTATATAATTTGAAAAACCATTTTAAATTCCTTAACATTATTCAAGGTACCCTGAAATCTCATTAAATCTATTAAAATACCTTAAAATCCTGTGAAATTATATGAAATTCCTAAAAATCTCTTAAATCTCAAATTACTTAAAATTCCACAAAATATATAGTCACATCCCTTAAAATTATTTTATAATCCCATAAAATCTTATAATTCTGATGGTAACTGATCTTGATATCAAGATACATCTTGAAATATTTTTTTGCTTTACTAATTATTTATTTTTCTCATCAAAATAATTATTTTTATCACTCTAAATTATTTTCTATCTTTATATGACCTTTTTATTAGTAATCGTTTTGACAACGAAAATAGTCTGAACATAGTTTTCAAATTCGTTGCTTAAAATTTCTTAGAATCTCCCGAAATATCATGAAATACCATAAAATTACTTAAAATCCCATGAAATATCTTGAAATCCCTTAAGTTGTTAAAGTAACTTAATATCCTTTGAAACATTGTAAAATCTTTAAAAATCTTATGAAATTCCTCGATATATCATAAAATCACTTCATTTTTTCAAATGTCAATAAACGAAGTAAAACCCTTTTAAATAGCATACAATAGGATAGGATATGATAGGATGAAATACGACAGGATACGATAGGATAGTATACGATAAGATATCATAGAATATGATATGATACAATAGAATAGGATAGGATATAATACAATAAGATAGGTTCCAAGAGGATATCATAGGATACGATATGATAGGATATGATACGATATGATACGATAGGATACCATAAAATTACTTAAAATCCCATTATTTCCTTGAAATTCCTGAAAATCCAATAAAATCTCGTAAATCCCTTGAAATCCCTGAAGTCGTTGAAATAACTTAATATTCTTTAAAACATTGTAAAATCTCTAAAAATTTTATAAAATTCCTCGATATATCATAAAATCACTTAATATTTCTAAAATCTCAATAAATGAGGTGAAGCCCTTTTAAATTCCTTAAAATTTTTCAAGATTCCATGAAATCTGGTTAAATACTTAAAAACACAAATCTCTTAAAATTTCTGAAAAGAAAAGTCCTTAAAATTTCTTATTATCATAAAATACCTTAAAATCCCATAAAATATCATCGAATCCCACAAGAGGTTGAAAAAGGGGAGTTTTTAAAATTGTGGGCTTTGAGTCTTTAAAAAGATGCATGGTTTAAAAAAAATTTTGGTAAAGCGGGTTGGAAATAGAAGTTTGTAAAAAGGGTGTTGGAAAACAAGTTTTTTAAAAAAACGAAGACAGTCTGAAACCCCTTGAAAAAACAAATTGAAAAACTAGTTGTAAAAGGTCTTTTTGCAGTGAGCGAAAATGTCAACTGTGGACTAAATCGAATTTTAGTGAAAAAAATGTATCCTCTTTTCGATTTTCAGTCTGAAAGGAAGATCTTGTCCATCTATAGCCTTACAAATTCACTCACTCGGACATAGCATCTGTGGAAGTAAATTGAGTTTTAGAGTAAATATGTGTTATATGCATATGTCGGAACATACCAAGGGTCCACAATTCTACATATACATATATATCGTAGTCGATGAATTCTCAGTAAAAGCCCGGGGATGCCCTGAGCAACTGTGACGAGGTCGTGATTTCTCTCTTCAATATCGCTTCAAATGCCAGGTGCCAGTATGTAGGGTGCAATTTCGCGAAATAACAGGAAACGCGGGGCAATTGTTCTCTGAAAGTGGATCCACTTTAATGTAGTTCATTTTTCGAAAACGGGGTTTCATAAATCTTACAAATATATATATATATATATATATGTCACAATTCACAATGTATCTTTTTATTTTTGTGTGTGTGTGTGTGTATTTATAGTTATGCGAGGAATTCTGAATGGCTCAGGTGAGGTATTTCTAAATCCTTGCAAATTCAGAGATCTCTTATGTAAATTTTTCGTAAAGGGCTTTGGAAATAAATAAAGGATTTGACAAAGACGTTTGGGAAGGGGAGATTTTGAAATGAAGTTTAAAAAATGAATTTTTAAAAATAGTGGAAAAAGCGTGTGTAAAAAGGATTCTTTTTAAATGGTTGGGAAAAAGAAGTTTGAATAAGAGATTTATTGGTGAAGTGGATTGGAAAACTGACCGGATTGAAAACTGGTTTTAAAAATGACCGGAAATATGTTTGACAAAAATATAGGTTTACCTACATAAAAATGTTTGGAAACAGATTTTGTGGTAATTTCTGAAATACAAAACGTTGTTCTCTGATTAAAGATGGGATTTTCAGCTCGTATTGAAGTGTATTCTGCAATAAAATCGAATTGCTCTAGATAAAGATCTCCTGTGACCCTTTTATGTAGTTAGTTAGGAAAGTATAAGATCACGAAAATCCAACCTAAATCTTATAGAACCCCGCAAACATGGTTATCACACCGATTCTTAGGGATTTTCCCTTATCACTTTGAATTCCAAATCTGTGTCCCCTTTGTTATATGTATACATATATCCCTCTGAAATTTAACTTTAAAATAAATCGCACTTCAACATAAATGTGGATATTTTATATTTAAGCAATTAAAATTAAAGTAAACAATTTAAAATTATAATTTAAAATAAATAAACCAATTTCTATCAAGCTGAGACTTTCAATGTTGCATGAACGCAATATATATGAGAATAAAATTTGCAATACGATAAACGAAAATAAATTTTTATTTTTTTCTTAAACATATACAAGATCCAAAATTTTCTGATGGAAAGTACTTTTATACAACCCAATAAATAACCCATCAAAGGTTCAACCCCCCGTATATTTGGAACTCACCTTACTTTATCCTACTGCAAAAGCTTTCAACCCTCACAATTAATTTGGAACTCACTCCGTATCATCCCTTAGATGTAAAAAATTAAACCCAAAAATCAAGGGTTCAAAATTTTATAATTCTGGTGAATTTAATTCTTAATTGTATGGATGAGATGAAGTAGGGTAATTTGTAAATATGATTAATAATAAATTAATTTTCGTAAAAATTTTATTATTAATATGAAAATTCAGTGGATTTGGAGAAATTTTAACAGGTTTAATCAGATTTCATGGAACTTTGGGTAATTGTAAGGATTATCAATTGATTTTGCAAAATTTAAAAGGCATTTCACGAAATTGTAGAATCTTTAAAGCGGTTTCAAGGACTTTCAAATATTTTAAAGGATATTAAATAGTTTTAACGACTTTTAAGAAATTCAAGGAATTTTACGGAATTACAAATTTTTAGATTTCAGAAATTAAAATCTCTAAATTATATTTTATTCTTTTGAAATTCATTAATTTTTCCAATCCTACATTTTGATGGGAAAAATTATGAGATTTTAAAGGATTATAATGGCTTTTTTCTTTACAACTCGCGAATGGATATGATAGAATGCAATAGAATAGAATAAAAAAGGGTAGGATAGGATGTAATATGATAGGACAGGATTGAATAGGATACGATAGGATACGATGAAATACAATAGGATAAAGCACGACATAATACGATAAGATACAATTGAATACGATAGGATAAAATACGATATTATACAATAGGATACAATAGAATACAATAGAATAGGATACGATATTACAAGAGAGAGGGTGGGAGGGAGAACCTCCAGTTTATTTATTTCGATATTTTTACTTTCTGTCCTATTTTACTTTCTGTACTACTTTACTTTCTGTATTACTTTTATGAGAATTTAAGTAATTTGAAGAAAATTTATTTCGAGAAATTTTAAAGGAATTGGTGAGATTGTATGGGATTTTCAATAATTTGAAAAAATTTAACGCAAGAAATTTTGAGTAATTTTATGAGATATAATGAGATTTTATATTTTAATTTAAGAAATTTTACCAGATTTTTAAGGATGTTAAAGGGATTTTAAGATATTATATGAAAATTTTACGAGATTTCATGGGATTGTCAGGAATTCTAAGGCATTTCACGAAATTTCATAGTATTTTAAATAACCTTAAGAGATTTGTCCTTATTTTATGGAATTTAAAATTATTATCCTAAAAAAGGTTTTTAGAACATATTTCAAGGGAAATATATCTAATATGATGATCTGAAGAAATGTCCGGATGTATGTTTGTATGTGTGTCACGATCCAGCAATTTCTTGAAAACGCGTAAAGATAAATTGATGAAATGTTGCATAGTTAATCCACTATATAACTAGCTGAATTTATTACAATGGTTTAACAAAATATTTAATTTTAAAAGTTTTATGTACTTTTATAATTTTCGTAAAATTCATTTTTCCACTATAACTCCTCAAATATTGAAAATTTAAAGCTGGTGTAAGGGAAATGAAGATTCCTTTCATTCAGACGAATCGATTGACCTATATGATTAATGCATTTCATTAAAAAATAAGGAAGTTATGTTTATTTATAATTTTTAAAGTTAATTTTTCGCTCTATGTTTTCAAATAATCAAAATTTTGAATTGACGTAAGGAAATTGAATATTCTTTATGTCGAGACAAATCGATTGACCTTTAAGATTAATTCATTTCATTGAAAATTAAGAAAGTTATTGTTAATTGTATTTTTAAAAAAGTAATTTTTCTACTATAATTTCTGAAATAATTAAAATTTAAAGCTGATGTAAAGGAAATTAAGATTCTTTGTGTCTAGACGAATCGATTCACCTAAAAGATTAATGCATTTTATAAAAAAATAAGCAAGTTATGCTTTATTGTAATTTTCGAAAATTAATTTTTTCTATTCTAAAAAGATGATTGAGTCGAAGTCGAAATATCGTAACGCCTATTCCGCACTCCCGATTCGTCGTGTAAGTACCGATAGTGATTTTCGACAATCGATATTTGCCGCATCGTAAATTCCGCGTGAATTGAATTTGGTTTCGTTAATAATCATTTTGTCACGAGTCTAAACTCAAAATAGGTACATTGAAAATCTAAGAATTTTAAGGGAATTTTATGGAATTTTTAAAAATTTCATGGGAGATAATGGTCTTTTAAATGTTATGGTAGAATTTTAAAGAATTTCAAGAAGTTCCTGGGAATTTTTAGAATTTTTCACGACTTTGATCAAATTTCAATCGGACTTGAAGGTACTTTTATGACTTTTAAAATATGTATTTTGTGGGATTTAAATAAGGAATTAAAAACTGTATAGGGAATTTTATTCAGGAATTTCACAAGCTTTTTAGGATTTTAAAAAGATTTTGTAGAATTTACAAAGATTTCGAAGGTTTTCGTCAAATTTTAAGGGGTTTCAAAAAATATATCTAATTTATAAAAGATTTTGTAATATTTTTAAGGATTTCATGGAATTTGATGAAATCTTTAATGATTTTTAAGTGACTTTTAAGAAATTCAAGAGATTTTTAGGATATTAAAACGATTTTGTAGAATTTTATGGGATTTTAGGATATTTCGTCGAATTTTACGGGATTTTAAAAGCTTTGTAGTTTTATCAAATTTTAAGGAATTGTATGAGATTTCTAATAATTTTAGGTGATTTCGAGAGATTTTTTCTAATATCTAAATGATTTCGTAATATTTTTAAGGATTTCATAGAATTTGATGAAATCTTTAATGATTTTAAGAGATTTAGAGAGTTGAAACATTTCTACAGTTTGCTAGAAATGTGTAGAGATTTTCACGAATTTTATGTGATTTCACAAGTTGTCAAAGGTTTCTAGGAATTTTTAAAGATTTTCACGAAGTTTAACATAGATTTTAAGACATTAGAGATTATATAATATTTAAAAAGAAGATAAATGCGCGCGCGGAGCGCGCTTTCGTTCTTGTGAATATAAATTCTCAAGTAATCAAAATGTAATGCTGATGTAAAGAATACTTAATGCTTCCTCTATGAGGAAGCAAATCATATTTGCTTACAGGAAGCAAACTGCTCATTGAATGAGTACAAAAGTTGATACAACTTGACAGCTAGTTTTGGGATATTAAGTAATTTTAAACACTTTTAATTTTCAGAAATTTTAAGTAATTCTAACTCATTTTAAGAAATATCAAGTGAATTTACGAAATTTAAAAGAATTTCATCAAATTTTGAAGGATACTACAGGCATTTTAAAAAATTTTATAAAACTCATGAGGATTCCTGAAATTAGATATAAAGAATTACAAGATTTTATATTTCAGGAATTAAAGATTCTTAATTATCTTTTCTACCTAGCAAAAAGTGAACAAAAACAAGAAATTAATCCCGCACAGCGCGCAGATCATAATAAATTGCTAGTATAAGTAATAAATATAAATTTTCAACTGCATTCGTTTTGATTTTGTATACTACACACTTTAAAATCCGGATTACGCAAAGTCCTTTACATTGCACAATATTTTATTCCCTTATTTTTAGAGAATTTTCTGGTTTAATCCATCTGCATTTTTCGCATAGAAGACATATTTAAGATTTCTTTTATCCACGTACAAAGTATAAAACATTTTTTACTTATTGCATTCCTCCTATAGCTGTTTGTGACAGTTCTTATTATATACCTACTAATCTAAGGATTTAAAAACTATATACAGATGCGAAATTAGGATCTGATATTTTCCCACGAAAGTTTTCCTAACTATAATATAAGTTTCCTGGATGGAAATTCAGGAAGGAAGTTTTCTTCAAGGGGGATAACTAGAGACAAAAGAGAGTGGAACTTATTGCACATGTATTACTATATATATGCTTGAGAAGTTTGAAATTCAGTCGTGTGTCTATTACGAGTTAGCGATGGAAAAATCTGTTCGACATCCTATCGCAGGCTCTTTTCATCCACTCCTTCCACACGCGACGTACTGACATTGCCTTTATTGGAAAAATCCGAGTGAACGAAGAGCATGTGAATGCGTAGTTCCATTGAAAAATGTATTATATATTTTTATTCAATTGAAATAACAGATTCCATATTTTTATGCTAAAACGAATCTTGACTACTACTGTCGTATCGGTTTTACTATCCCAAACAACATTAGATACATTGAAAAAAGTCTAAAATACGCATCGCATATTTCTTCAAAGAGGCGCATAAATAGCTTCCAAATTGAAATTTCCCTAATATTTATTTTATCGAAATTCATTCATTCGACATCATTTTTAAATTCAGGGTATATAATACATTTTTCCCACTGCTTATAAATATAAGATCCAATAGAATCATATCATACTCGCAGATATTATATATGGTATATCATAATCAGATACAAAGCATATAAAACTAGCTGTGAATTCCATCATTCATTCATAACTCTATTCATTTTTTTTTTATATATTTTTTCATCATTATGATAATGTTGCAAATAAATTTGCTTCCGCATAGAGAAATTATTAGCAATTTTTTCAATTATTAAAAAATATATACTTTTCTTTTACTTTAATTTTATGTTTATTTAAAAATATGTACTTTACTTTTAACTTCATTTGAATGAAATTTAAATCAAATATTTAGTGTCTTTGTCAACCAATAATAAAAATCAAAGTAAAGTAAAAGTAAAGTTTAATTTAAATAACATAAAAGTGAAATTGAAAATTATTTCGTGAAATCTGAAAAGATTTATAATAATTTTAATGAATTTCAATTCTAATTTTCATTTCTAATTTCACGAATTCTAACTGATTTCTAAAGATTTTAATCATTTTTAATTTAGAAGATTGTGTCAAATAATATTGAATATTTATCATACACCTAATAATAATAATTACAACAAATTTGGCCACTTTTAGGAAATTAATTTTTTTTTTGAAATTTTCTTGAATTATAGAAGAAATTAAAGTTTATAATATCTCTTAAAATGTAAGTATTCTCGAAATCCAAATTATGAATTTCGTATGGAAATTACATAACTCGTATTTGAAATAAAGCAGATCTCTGGTAGAATTTTTAAAATTCAATCCAATTTGAATTTGATATCTAAGATCGAATTTTAAATTAAATTGAATAGATAAAAAGGTACTAATTTACACTAATAATTTGATCGGACATATGCACACATCTATGCTAGTTTTAAGATTTATATTTGAAAATGAAAATTTTCAAAATGAAAAATAATCATTTAAAAAAAAATAATTAGTTTTAAAAAATTTAAAGGAATTTTAAGAGGTTTTATTGGATTTTAAAGAAATGTAATGGAAAATTTAAATAATATAAATATATAAAAAACATAATAATTTAAATAATATAAGTATAAAGATATATAATGAAATTTAAAAAAACTTAATTATTATTTTATAGAATTGGGTTGAAGTATCTGACGTCTAATCTGACGAAAATGTGTTTTTCTATTTATTCCAATTGACTAAAATCTTTTAAAAACGTATAAAACAACGTTTCAGAACATAATAAAGGACATAGAGTGCCATAAACTGTCAAAATTGACAAAAACTGCGCGCGAACGCCCATGAAGCTTTTTATAGTAATACATATTATCAGTTTATTAGAGATAAAATTATATTTTATAATATGAGGAATTATTTTGCCCAGTTGGACATGTGAAATGATTTAACGGTTCTCATTCGATCATCTGATTTAAGCAGCTCTTGCTCAGTTCTACTCGGACAAAAACAAAAGCGCTCCGCGCGCGCTTTTATCTTCTTTTTAAATATTATATAATTTATTATATTTTATATAATCTCTAATCTCTTAAAATCTATGTTTACTTCTACTTACTATGTTTATTACTACTTAAAATCTAAGTTTACTTCGTGAAAATCTTCAAAAATTCCTTAAAAATATTACGAAATCATTTAAATATCAGAAAAATCTCACGAAATCACCTAAAATTATTAGAAATCTCATACAATTCCTTAAAATTTCATAAAACTCTTACAAAGCTTTTAAAATCCCATAAAATTCTACAAAATCGTTTTAATATCCTAAAAATCTCTTGAATTTCTTAAAAGTCACTTGAAAATCATTATTTTAAACGTATTTTATTATTAAAAACTTTATTTTATTATTAAACATCAATACACCTGTAAAAATAATAAAACTTTAAAACAATATAACAACTATTTTTTTTTAAACCCAAAATAGATGTATGTCATTATTTAGATTATACAATATTAAGGAAATTTTTTTATAAATAAATTCCCACATATTATTTTTTGAATTTTCTCTAAGTTTTTAAAATATATAGCATGTAACTGTTATTAATATAAAACTGAAATTAAAAAAAATTTAATTATATCTGTTTGGAAAGAAGAAATAAAATATTATAAATTATAAAAATTAGAGATAAAGCAATTTGAACTATTATGACAAACTGCATCGGTATTCCCCGGCGGTTGACATACGCTATATAGTATAGAAAAGTAATTTCACATGGTAGAAATTCACGACTGGCCCAGTACTGGCCCAGTACAGATTGCCGGAGTACCAGTACTGGTTGTTTGTACTGGACCAGCATTGGGCCATTACTGGCATGTAGTGCATGACAGTACTGGCGTTCGGTACTGACGCGGTACTGGAAACCAGTACTGGTTCTGTACTGGTACATTACTGGCTACTATAGTCGCCGTAGTTACTCTTTACCAAAAAAGAATTGTTTTTAATATAAGCTCTGCACTTAATTTATGTTTGAAATTACAGAATCACATGCAAGATCGCTTACATATATAAATCGCACTCGCTGGGGATCGAAGAACCCCTGACCCTAACATCCTAAACATACACCCTAACCGCCTAAGCTATTTAATCACTTGGAGTTCATGAACAAAAACTGAACTAAGCTCTTTCGCTGAAAACCAGGGATAATTACGAGGAATGTAGATACATATATATTTTTTGCTTTACACATTTTGTGAATAGATGTATTTAAAAATTTTTCATTTTTAAATTTATCTGTTACAAAACAAAATATTTTTTCATGAAATTTTATTTACATTTTTATTTAAAAAATTCTTTAATTAAAATTTTTAAAATTATTTTTCAAAAAATGTTTGTATTTGCAAAAACTGAAATTTGGAAAATTATTGTTTACGAAAGAATTTTCTATATTAAAGTTGTAAGTTTATTTAATAGTAAAAATTTCGCATTAAAAATATAATTAAATTTTTTTTATGATAAATACCTTACATACATTTTCTTTGAGAACTTGTAAGTAAAAAAGAAACATCCCAGGTAGAAATTTCTGTACTCCGCCGAAGTTCACCATCGGGGCAGTACTGGCCCAGTACAGTTTGCCAGTACAGCTATTTTTCTTTTTAGATTTAACTGTGATTGCTAAATTGTAAATTTACTACAGCTTTAGTTTAGTTTAGCTTTCCAATAGTGTTAATATAACAGAGTGTGGAGTGAAAATATTTCCGTTTTGAATAAAATTGAAGATAGATTTTATGTGATAAAATGAATTCAGCATTGTGTCTGATTTTTCTTCACTTATTCTTCATAATCTGTAACACTGGGACAGTCAGGCAACCAGTAAAATATTATGTTCTAAATTCTATTGCGGATGATCGTAAACTGGATAAACCGACGCATATAACATTTCTACGCTTTGATCCCAACAACAGTATATGTCGTACTATAAATTATAATCTTTTAAGTATAATGTTTTTGGTTTTAATAAAAGAAAATGTAAAATGAAGGTATAGATCCATGGATAGTTTATAAAAAACCTAGTTGGGAACCAAACGAAAAACACTGGCTAATAGCTGAGGAAAATTCAATGCAAAGGGAAAAGGATATAAAGTTTACGTAAAGTTTTACGTGCGGCAAAGATGATAGTGGTAAAAAAATTTTTTCTTGGGAGCTGAAATTTATCTTGTGTATAACTAGAAAATTTCATTAATTTTCCTTAAAATCAGTAAAACACATGAAAATCCTGATATTATATTTAAAAAATAATGAATTTATGTATTTCACGGCAGATACCATCTTTATTTTTGGCTGAACTATGCAAGGATCTTGAAAAAATTGGAAATTTCACGATACAATATGTTATGGATAGTCCTATTCCTGGACATTTTAACGAAACCAGTAAAACATGGGATGGTGCAATCGATCTGCTTCAAAATGGTCAACTTGATATTTCAGTAGATTTCTATCCTATATTAACTCCAAAAAACGAAGAGATGTCGATATTTCACTAACCCTAATAATTGGAGAGATATGTTTATTTGTAAAAAGACCATTAAATAAAGTAATATTTGCAAGATCTGGATATTTGCAGGTACACAAAGAGAAATTTAATTAATAATATACCCTCTAATTATCAGAAATTGTAAGAGCTTACTAATGATATCTAGTGACAAATTGTTTACTTAAATCCTTATTTCAATTTTACATAATTCTTTCAGCCTTTTGCAATAAAACGGAATGTTGCGGAATGTTGCGGAATGTTGCTTTTATTATTAAATTTCCTATAAGAACCAAAGTTATACATTTTTCAATGAATTCACAACAAATTATTTAATCATCAACGTTTACAATTTAATCTAGAATTCTTTAAATGTAACCGTTTTTAAAATAAAATGATTGTTTTTAAGACCGGTGGCACTCAGTTTTGCATAACTCTTAACGCATAATGCAAAAGGCTTTCGCGACCAATCACAGAATCTTATGTTTTAGATTTATCACTTACTCCCTTTACTCATCAATTGTTGTAAGCCACATTGTAAGCAAACCGGATGGTTTACCTTTCAGTTCAATAGAAGAGTTTGCACAAAACAAAATTTATAAATGACTACTTCCAAAAGTTGATCCATTATATACTGACGTAAAAGTAAGTGCAACTGATCCAATTATTAATAAATAGAGAAAAATATTTGTTCATAAAAAGTTATAATTATATTCATTTATATAATTATTAAATGTCTGAACCAAATTGATTTTAAATTATGCAGACCGACGAACGGAAAAACTACTGTGCAAAAAGCACAGAAATAGTAAAATATGTGGTACAACTGCAATAATATGTGGTTGCCACAACCACAGATATTATGTGGCAACAATCATAATTATATTATATTATAATTATGAAATAGTAGTTGCTACAACAATCGTGATTATGGAAACCACAAATTAGTACACTTGACCTTCACAATAAGAACCAAATTCCTTTTCTCAAATGTCATATCAATTGCGCACGCGTCAGATCAACTACGCATGCGTATTGCACATAAAATAATATTTTTTAGCATTTTAAACTGCGCGCCAATAGAAACCAATCAGATCTCGGAGCGCAACGCATGTAAAGTGGTATCAAGTATAGAGCTCTTAGTCGGTTATATTACTTCGAGAACGGTAACGAGAATGAGAATATAACCGAGACTTAAATTCTCTAAGAATTTATGAGAACTTATGATTTTAGAGATTTTTTTGACAAGGGAGATAATTACACTCGAACTTCACAATATCATCCTAATCCGTGCCAGAGTCTTTCGCAATATCGACCAAATTCCTTTTCCTAAATGTCACATCCATTGCGCATGCGTATTGCGTCATATAGCGGAAAAATATGAAATGTCAAAAGCGTATGTATTGTATAGGTTAAATGTATGATAAGTGTTAAACTATTAAAGTGTATCATTTTTCAAAGAAGAAGGTACCTGATTAAAAAAATGGATAAAGAAAATAAAGAAAACTCTGTAAGTATAAAAATATTCAATAAATCAAAATTAATAAATTTTAATAAAAATTAATTAAATGCATATTCAAGTGAGTAACATACGATATTCTTTATTTACAAAATATATATTTAATTAATATTTATTTTTACCAAGATTAATTAATTTCCATCTAAGAGACATTTTTATAAGTTGAGATGCAATTATTTATAATAAAAAATAAAAAGAATATTTTTTACCACTTTAATCTGCGCGCCAATAGAAACCAATCAGATCCCGGAGCGCAACGCATGCGAAGTGGTATCGG
>UCOH01011822.1:0-18884 GCA_900474275.1 Synergus japonicus | reverse complement strand
CCATAAATGTACAGTCTCCAAGTGGCACACGTTTTTTCCTAGTATTCAAAGATGAGAATACAAGCTTCAGGAAAGTTTATTTTTTGCGCTATAAATCTGAAGTGTTCGAAAAATTTAAAGAGTTTGAGGCGTTCGTGTCAACACAGCTGGGAACAAAAATAAAAATGCTGCGCACTGATAATGGCACCGAGTATACCTGTGAGAAAATGCAAAAATTACTCAAAGCAAAAGGTATAATAAATGAATTTTCGTCTCCCTATATTCACGAACAAAACGGACGTGCTGAGCGCGAGATTCGAACGCTGGTCGAGAGTGCACATTCAATTCTGCACGCAAAGAAAGTAGATATAAAATTATGGCCAGAAGCAATAAATACGGCCTGTTATTTACTAAATAGAACCATTTTAAAGCCTGGAGAAGTGCTAACTCCTTTTGAAAAATGGTTCAAGCGAGCCCCCGCAATAAAACACTTAAGAGTGTTTGGCTCAATTGCCTACCTGAATGTCCCTCGAGAAAAGCGACAAAAATTTGACGGTAAAAGCAAGCCCGTTATTCTTGTCGGTTATGATGGTGAATCATCAAATTACCGCCTGTGGGACAAAACATCGCAAAAAATAAGCATAAGCAGCGATGTGACAGTCAACGAAAAAGGTATGCCAAGTACCGAGAACAATGCTGAGCGAAGCACATTCAAGATTAACTTTGGACTCGAAGACGAGGAAGTGCCAGTGATTCACGCTGAATAACAGGCTCAAGAAAATCAAGGTCAAATTGACGAAGATGTTAATCCAGATATGCCAGCTACCCAGGATGTACCATTGAATGAGCCCGAAACCGCCGAGGAAAATGATCAGGACGGACGACAATTGCGAGACAGAAGCCGAATCCAAGCTCCAGACCGATATGGATTTCCTATCGCTTACCTCGCCGAGGTGCAAGGGATGAATTTTGCCGAGGTCACATCAAGTGAAGACGCAAGCAAATGGAAGAGAGCCATGGACGAGGAGATGCAAGCCCTCCGAGAAAATCACACATGGACACTATGTCCAATGCCTAAAGGTAAGCAAACAATAGGATGCAAGTGGATTTACACCGTGAAACACGACGCTGTCGGAAACCCAACGAGGTACAAAGCTAGACTTGTAGCAAAAGGTTTTCGCCAACGCGAAGGAATTGATTATTTCGACACCTTCGCTCCAGTCGTACGCTACGAATCAATTAAAGTTCTTCTCGCAATGACAGAAAACCGCGATTACGAGATGATGAAGTTCGACGTCAAGACTGCGTTCTTGAACGGTGATCTTCAAGAAGAAATTTATCTCGAGCAGCCCCAAGGATACGAGGACAAGAATCAACCGAATGCTGTTCTCAAGCTACATCGAAGTCTATACGAGCTGAAGCAAGCACCCAAGTGTTGGAACGAGAAATTCACGAAATTTCTCAAGAAATTTAATCTAGTGAACATAAATAGTGACAAGTGTGTGTTCATAGGAAAAGTGGAAGGTTTCACTGTATATCTTGCGATATATGTGGACGACGGTTTAATTATGTGTGAGAGCGAAAGTGCGATAATGTGTGTGTTACGTTATCTAGAAAATAATTTTGAAATTACTTCTGGTATTGCGGACGAATATCTCGGTTTTGAAATCAAACGAGATCGCGAATGCCGTCTGCTAAAAATTGCTCAATCTGGGTATATTAGTAAAGTTTTAAAAAGATTTAGCATGCATGAAGCAAACTTTACTAGTATACCTGCTGAACCAGGCATATTTTTAAAAAAACACACAGACATAATAAATTCAAAAATACCTTATCGAGAAGCAATCGGGTCATTGCTATTTGCTGCGCGAGTATGTCGTCCCGATATCGAATATGCGGTAAATTACGCTAGTCAGTTTGTTAGCTGCTACGATGAATCTCACTGGCAAGCTGTAAAGAAAATAATGCGCTATTTAGCTAGAACGCGCGATTTTTGTCTGGTTTTCGGTGACAGTGGGAGTTCACTAAAAATTAAGGATTTTACTGATGCTGATTTTGCCGGCTGTATTGAAACTTGAAGATCGCGAAGCGGGCATGTTTTTATGTTAAACGGTGGGCCCGTATCATGGTGTAGTCAATTGCAAAGACTTGTTACACTATCAACCGCCGAATCTGAGTATGTTGCTCTTGCGAATGGTGTAAAAGAAACGATTTCATTGCGCAGAATGTTAAATGAGTTAAATGTCAAATGCGATAGTATTCCAATGTATTGCGATAATCAGGCAGCGATAAAAATTGCAAACAAAAATGAAAATAATGACCACAAGCGGTCTAAACATATAGACATTAAATTTCACTTTACTCGTGATGCTCTTAATCGCGGCGAGATAGACATCAAATATGTAAAATCTAAAGAGCAACTTGAAGATATTTTTACAAAACCTTTAATAAAACCGCAGTTTTGTTACTTGCGAGATAAATTAAATATCATTGAACCTACAAAATAAGTGGGAGTGTTAAAAATACTTGAGCAAGTAAGGATTGCAGTATAGGTAGTATTTTGATGGTTTGTAGAAAAGAGAGAGCCCAGGTAGGGCCACAAAAAAATAAAACTTTAGTCGCTGACCGATGTCTCCAAATGTTGTACAGATGAGGCAATAAAATGTTTTTATACTCTTTTCCGTACTTTAGGATGTTTCCAACTGCATTGATTTGTATCTGAAGCTAGTTCAGTACTAGCACTCGAAGGACTAATACCGTTTACTCCTAACCGATCTTTACTCTGTATAATTTATAACTTTGTACTTTTTGATTCAAATAAAATACTTTGGTTTAACTCTACTGTGTTAATTGAGTTTATATTACTTATTAAATTCAATACAAATTTAGCTCCTGCTAACTCCATCGAGCTGTGCAGAAGCCGATTGGAAAATTGTCGTCAAAATAATGATACTGTGCAGAGTTATAGTCTCAGATTCAGACAGTTACTAAATTAACTAAAATATGCAATTCAAGCAGAACATCAGCGTCCTCTAGAACGAAGCATAGCTCTCAAAATAGAGAAACGTACCGCTATAAAGCGGTATATAATGAACTTGTGTGACGAAATAAGCATGCAAGTACGAACCTTACGGCCAGCCACGTTCGCTCAAGCTATTCAGGACTCCATGGAAGCTGAAGCCTGGCATCGAGAAAGATTGAGAAGTAGAAGATCTGTCATAGCAAGGTCAACCCCAGCACGACCCATCAACCCACATCCCACTCAAAAACCAACTTATATTAACACACCCAAAACATATAAACCTTCACATAGAAATCCACCAAACCATGAACTTCCCTTACAACAAAGAGCTCAAATGCAATGTTTTACTTGCAAAAAATTAGGGCATGTTCAGAGTCAATGTCCGAATAAAACTACTCAGGGTTCTCAGCAGGGATCTTACAGCAAACGTCCTCCACAGCGAGTGAATACGGTAGAAAGTCAGGAAATGGCGGAAGCCGAAGCCAAGGAGCACTGCGAAGAGGAGAACCTTCAGTTCGAGTATCCGCAATATCTGGAAGAAGACTACAATCAGTCATCATTCGAGGAAACGGATTACGAGACATCAGATTATTAGTAGACTCAGGATCTTCTATAAACCTGATAAAGACACAACACTTTCCCAAATGCGCAAACAAAATCGCAAAAGTTAAGACATTTTTTATGGGACGTGATCTACATGAGTCAAACCACGAGTTAGTAATTCCCTATTTAGGAACACCACACACTTTCCACATAGTTCAAGAAGATTTTCCATTACCGGAAGATGGCATAATGGGATTACCTTTTTTACATCAGTATATGTACAATCTCACCAATAACGCCCTGTATTTGAATAACATCAAGCATGAACTAATAGATGACGGTATAATTATACCACCAAATACCGTGCAATTAGTTAAATTTCAGGTCCAGTCCATTAACAAAAACGCGGTACTAATAAATAACGAGTATTTACCCGACTCTATTTCCAGTATAATAGATAATAATATAATAATCCCCTTATCAAACCCTATCTCTGAATATAAAACATACCAGACCCACGAATTTGACATTAGGCCAACCAAACTTCAATTTCAGGAAGCTTCCATGCGATATATAACAGAACGAAAACTTCTTGATAGAACCCGGAAGGTATTAAATCGTTCCCGCTTAGACCATCTGGAACATGAAGACAGACAATCCATTGGCAAAATAATATCCGGATATCATGATATATATTGCCTGGAGGGAGATCCGTTGCCTTGCACGGAGTCTACTTCACATAAAATTGTACTCAGGGAAAACAAAATTATAAACATTAAGAGTTATCGACCACCAGAGTGCCACAAGAAGGAGATCGACATGCAAACTAATGATCAACTTGCTAAGGACATTATAAAAGATTCCGACTCACCTTTCAATTCACCTATATGGGTGGTACCGAAGAAGGCTGATGCATCAGATAAAAAGAAATGGCGTATAGTCATTGATTTTAGAAAACTCAATGAATGTACGGACCAGGATGCATATCTCCTACCGGTGATTGAAGATATCTTGGACCAGCTGGGGAGAGCAAAAGTCTTCTCAGCATTTTATCTTAGTTCAGGATTCCATCAGATCTCTATGGATCCTGATTCCAAGAAATAAATAGCTTTCTCCACACCAGAAGGACATTTCGAGTTTCAACGTATGCCCTTTGGACTGAAAAACACGCCAGCAACGTTCCAAAGGATGATAGATAACGCCTTACGAGGATTGATTGGAAAAATATGTTTCGCATATTTGGATGACATCATTGTATTTGGAGCAACTCTGCAGGAGCACAACAAGAACCTTGTCATTCTCTTGGAGAGATTACGAGAAACTGGGTTAAAACTCCAACTAGACAAATGCGAGTACCTGAAACCATAACTCGAGTATTTGGGACACGTGATAACCCCAAACGGAGTAAAACCTAATCCAAATAAAACAAAGGCGGTAACCCCAGTGTCAGACTGCTTTCGATGCACTTAAAACGGCACTGTGTTCCTCTCCAGTATTAAGATACCCAGACTACTCAAAAGAGTTCACACTGACCACATATGCATCCAATGTGGGACTGGGAGCCGTTCTGTTTAGCTCCCGAGCTAAACTATAGCACAACTGAGAAAGAACTCCTAGCCATAGTGTGGGCAGTGAGACGATTACGACAATATTTGTTGGGCAGAAGTTACAAAATATTGACAGACCATCAAACTGGAAGAATACGAGTACAAGATTGAGTACAAGAAAGGGTCAGAAAATCAAGCTGCCGACGGCTTGTCTCGGATATTTCCCATTCAGGATGACCCGATAGCAGGGCCCTCGAATATCCAGAATTGATTAAACTATGGCAAGAACGACACGAACGTTACATCAATAAAGCGAAAGAACGCATTGAACCAAACAAAGAGACTCGCGAATAGCGTTGCCCCAGAAAATATTCGGACCAGGTGATTTAGTTAAAGTGCTGAACACAAAAGAAAACAAACTCAGTCCAGAATGGAAAGGCCCAGCTACAATTGTTAGAGTCCTACCCAGTAATAATTACGAGATCCTATTTAACAACGAACGCAGGGCCACCCTGTAGGCAGCGTTAAATTAGTGTTACGTTGCATCTTAGTTACGACGGACCCTTCGTGCCTCCTAAATCTTTGTAAACCCTTGAAGTGAATAAAGAATAATAATCTAACTATACGTATTTTAATTATTATTGTTGTTAAATAAACTTCTATTAAAAGTACCCGTGACACGTTATATTACAATGATCAAAATAACTTGAATTTCGAATCGTAATATTTTTTCTGTTTGTTGGAAAACCTAATATAATAAATCTCGGTTTATCTAATTGAGTTGACGTTTTAAGGGTATGTGATACTTACCATATGAACAAGTTTTTAAACCCGGTTTTTTTTCTACAATTTTTACATTCTCAAAAAATTTATAGTCAACATCCGTCAACAACGTGAACACGGACGGATGTTGACTAAAATTTTTTTGAAAAATGTCAAAATTGTAAAAAAAAAACCGGGTTTAAAAACTTGCTCATATGGTAAATAACACATGGCCTTAAGAGCCCAAATATTTTTTTGTGTAGCCGGTATCAATGGGTACTCATTCAATTCCCATCTTCGAAAGCTTATTTGAATAAATGTATCTTTTTCAATATATTTTAAAAATTTTAATTTTCGCGCGTCTGATAGTTTTATGTATGGCAACAACCATTTCACTTTTTCAATTGCAATTTTGTACTCCTCAACAGGCATCGCTTGGAGAATTGCATTTGCATCACTTCTTGATCTTGTCAAAATGAGCTCATGTTTAGCGTTAACAATAATTTTTTGATAATCTTCAGCAGAAGCAAATATCATAACAAGTGGTATATAAATGTCAAATAACCAAGCGTAATTGGTTAGAATTTAATCATTATTGAATTCAAGCCAACCTGCATATTCCAATTAGACTTATAAGACCCACATTTTTATTTTTATCTATCTCTACACCATTCAGCTCATATTTTGCTTCTTCGAATAAATGACAAACTGCATTGTTAACCAAAACTGTATTTGTGACTGGAGTACCATCAGTTTTTGTCAATTTTCCTTGTACACGAATTGAACTTTTGCTTGGAAGAAGGCAGTGATCTTGATATTGTACACTGATTCGAATTTCATCGCTATTGTTGAAGGTTGATGAGGCGTATGGTTGATGTGTATGTACCTCAAAGTGAGCGATTAACTCATCAAAGATGACAGGGCTTTCAATACTTAAAGTTTCCCCTTCCATGGCAAATAAGACGTTTATATACGAATAAGCAAATGCAAGTGCAGAAAACCTTGAATCTTATTTTCTTCCTTTTTCGATCGGTGTTAGCTTGAGGCCTAGACTTGTCTTGACGGTAACCGGCAAGTAAATGACATGTGATGGAACTTCCACTATCTTATATCCCGGTAGTACGGCAGGAAAAAATTCATGAATAGATACAGGTTGGTCAGATTCATACAATTTATTAGCTTCTAGCTTGCGTGGAGAAAATCCTAGCAAAGGACCAATAGAATCTTGAGGTTCGAATGTAATATCACGATTACAATGAATTTCACTTTTTAAAGTATTATTGTTTGGTTTAATATGAATATTAATAGCTTCACGATTATCTCACGGTAACGGCTCTCTACTTTAGTCCAAACCGCCCATTGCCACCCCCGGAAGAATTATTCGACGAGGATACCCTTTACATCCCTACCCACAGTTCACCCGAAACTTTTTCGCCGTTAAAAAGTATATCCGTTTCGTCCGTAAAACGGAAGCTACGGCTTTAACTCTTCGTTTAGGTCTCATTATAAGCTCCCCACTCATTTTCGTCTTGATCCCTAGAAAGGATTCATATCAAATTCTTGTAAAACGCACATCCTCCAAGAAAACTTTCGAAACACATAAATTATGAACTCAAATATTGTACAACGCACATCTTCCAAGAAAACTTTCGAAACACATAACTCTTGTATCCAACTGTTGTGAAACACACACCCTTCAGAAAACTCGCCTTCAAGTATTATATAATTTAGGTGCTTGAAGCCATGAAACGATGCGGAATGAACACTAAATCTAAATCTAAATTAGGGTGAACCTATTCTTTCAAGAACACATCTTTTCTAGATGTCAACCCAAACCTGTTTTATTGTTCTAATACCTGCGTTCGCACCTGCAATTCTCGGTGTTCATTGAATACCGTCGAACATCGACCCTTACTGGGAAGATATATGACTCACCTGACGGAGGTGCTCTAAAACATCCCACCTTTATCTGAATCATCAAGATTCGAGGAAAACATAAATTAATGCAGACTGCGCCGTTTCACTCTCTAAAATGTCAACTTTCCTTAGCAATGCTTTGCGGCTATCTTGGTATCAATTGATTAATGGGAAAACAGGGTATAAAAACAGAGAGTTAAGACCCAAAAATGTCAGTCTGTTTTTACCACTTGAAGTGGAATCATCGAATTGTATTCAAAGTCTTCTGAGTTAGAAAACCTAAGCTTTGTGCGGAAAACTTAGTAAAAAGTATCAAGTCCATCCGAGTATCATCCACCATGCAAGATTTGACCAGAAGAAGCCGTAGTCAAATCCAGGAGGCGAGAAGGAGAGAGAGTTCGATCAACAACCCCTTTTAAAAAATCTAAAGGTAAGCAAATAATTCCCCTTTTTTTGATCATATCTGAATAAGGAACAGGAGACTTACTTTCTCTTTTGTTTCAGATGCAGATCAGAAGATTGTTTCTAAAGAGGGCTTGCATTTGTAAACGTAGTTGAATAAATAATTTGTAATTCTAAATATTTCAGTGCTTATTTCAAATCATAGCGGTTATCCTCATTCCAGTATAGGGAATCCTTTTTCCCTATGTAAAAAGAGGAAGAACCACCGTTTCCTTTACTATTTATTGAAATTTGGAGATGTGTTACGATTTTTAAGACGTAACAAAAGCATAGTTTAATAAAATTAGGCAAGGAAACAGTTGAACAGGCTTTAAGTGATATCTTTAAACCGATTGTAACTCCAATCCAAAAATTAGTTGACGGATTTGAAGCTGTTGGTAAAATTTATTCTGGTAAAATTGAAATGAAAAATGAAGATAATTCTGGACTAAAGTCTGAACTTGAACCAGATATTTTCGAACCTAGGAACGATAATAATGAATTTATGGAAAATAATGAATTTGAACAAGATTTTATGCAAAATAAAATTTTAGAATCTAAAAACAATATTGATGATGATGATGATTTTATGAAAAATAATGATAATGATAATGAAATATCATTTAAAACAGCTTCTGAAGACGCGGAAAATAATATGAAAATGTTGAATTCCTCACAGATGATGCATGATAATATTGTAAATGTTTATCTTAAAATGTTAGATGAAAAGAAAAAAGAACTAGATAATGTATATTGTATTCGAAAATTATCAAAAGGAAAATTAATGGTTGGTGATTCACAAATAAATTTTGAACAAAATGATGTTATAATCGGTAATAAAAGTTATCCTGCAACCAAAGGTTTATTTGAACTTTTGTTTAAGAAGGTACCAGTAGAAAATTATATTAGGGAAGTTAATCGTGAAAATTATGAAAATATAATATCTTTCACAAATGCGCATAAGAAATATTATAAAGTTGATGGAGCTATTCGTGAGAATAAAAGTTTAAAATTTTAAAATTTTATAGCGAACGTAATTAGTTTATCATCTCCTTCAAAATCTGTTAAAATCATTAGAACTCCTTCTTCACTAGGTAAAGGAATAATACCAAAATATATGATTAGTGAAGAGGGTAAACAAATGGACTATATCTATTCGGATTATTTAAACGAGTTGGTAGATCGTTTACTTTTAGCATCCCAGGCTAATAGTAATAAGACAACAATAAGCTGCATAAGCCTGCTAGAAGAAACTACCCTCGTCAACATGTAGATAGGTCATTCCACGAGATATTTACCCCTAAAGAATAGATTCGTCTAAAATATATTTTTTTTGATATTCTACAAATAAAATAAACTGACACGTATTTTTTTATTTTGATATGATATGCGAAAAATATTAATGTTAAAATATTAATTCTTAAAGTGACGAAATCGGAAAAAGAACTTTTTTTCAAATATTTATTGCTTTTAAACTATTCTGTAGAAGAAAACAGTATGTAACCAAATTATTCTGAAATATATTTAACTCTTTCTTTAGGAACTTTGCTAATAGAAGCAGGTTTTAATTTGGGAATAGAATATCAATTGAAATAAAATTGAATAATAAAGTGATTTGATAAGATAGTCTCGGCTTCAATTATTAATATACAAGAGAGCTATGACCCTACAATACCAAAGATGTGTAATGAGCGTATATGTGTAAATAAAGAGCCATTTATTATATAAGCACTGGTTACTCAATGACAATACCGTTATCAATGAAATTTCAAATAACACATAAATTCAAACAATAGACATTTATATATCAGCAAAAAGGACAAGATTTTTTTTAGTTTTCGTAAAATATCAATAAAATAGATCGATCAACAAATGAAACACTAAAAACGAGGGCATATATAAAAATCTCGTAAACAATAGATTCACCAAATAATCGATACACAATAAAAAATTATATCAGAGCGAGTGTCTTTTAAAGCATCAGACACTATGAATCATTCCATAAAATTCAGATTAATAAATAAAATACAGTATGAAATCAAATATAAATAATAACATTGAAATCGAAAAAGAGATAATAAATTGATCAGCGGCAATTCAAAATAGGTATCCAACCGTAAAACCGTTACACATAAAAGTCTGTCAATTAAAGGCGAATTCAGTAAGAACTAGAAAAGCGCCGTACTCACTCTTAGATGATCAAAAATGCTGCGAGATGATACCTTCTGTTATGCGTCGGATGATAAGTCAATAGAACATTAATAATCAAAGGAGATGCGATGTCATGATATCAACAAGAGTACCATATTACAGCATAAAAAGGAGAGGTACGAGCAGTGCCAATCGCTTCTAGACTTCCCTCGATTCCTTCAGTATTTCTCCATAAAAGGTGGTTATCATATAAAGAAAGTAAAAAACCCCACGCTGATTTTGATTGATAAGCACACGAGCGTAGCGTTTAGCAGTCAATTCGCTTTGCCAGCTGATCGAGAAAGAATTCGTAATTCTGCTTACGCTTGCTCATTCTATAATTTTAATTACTCTGCCCATCAACTTATTGGTCATTCATTGATTCGGACACATCCTTCATACTTTCTCACGCACACTCATTCCGGCTAATAATATATTTATATCGCCTTATTATCCCCCTTGCTTGTGGCATACTTTAGAATGCATCAAGCACACAAACACAAACATATATATTTTTTAAATTGGCTTGGTTATAGACACCTATCACTTGATTAGGATCATGAGCCTTAGAAAAATTCATATGAGTTGTTTTTATAATCTTTTATAATGCGATACGGCCCATAATATATGTAAAAAAATTTCCTCGTCACTTTTTTCAATGCATCGGATAATTTTGAGATGTGAAACAGAACAAGATTCCCAATTTTCAGAGTTATCTTGGATGTGACCCCCTGTGCCCGAGCACGCTTTTGATAAATTTTGCTTCTATAGCATCGTTTTTATTCAAATCTCGCTTATAGATAATATTACTGTCATCGCCTTCTATTACCCTGTTTGTATTGTTAATACCAACAGCTCGAGAATCAAAACATTGATCAGGTGTTAAATCAGCTGTTGTTATGACTCAAGTATCGACTTCTCTGTTTTTATTTAGGTTTGCAAAAGGCAATTCCAGAAACAGATTCAACTTATTTTCCCAAGGGCCTATCTTTTAATTTAAACTTTCGTCTTCTAAACCACTTGTTCCTATAATTTCGAAATGATGATCCGAATTCATAGGTGGAAAATCGCGATCCCCCTGTACATTAATACCTACATCATTATAATTTAATCCTAATAACGAATCCACCTTTTGAATATAAGTGATGTCATCCTTTCGTTTTGTAATCAATAATTTGTCCGAAAGCGCTCCGTCGTACAGAACAAGTGACTCGGGTACTCGAATTCCCTTAATATCTAATGACATTTTTTCATAATTAATTATCGCACGATTTCCCATTAGCCAATAATTCCCTAATATTATTGGATTAGATAATATTGGTATCAGACAAAGCAACATGATTGCTGGTACCGGCTGGATTTAAATCATAGACTACCGGTGAGGGGGTATAATTCGCTTGCCTGACCTGTACGTCAGTCACCCCTGCCCCAACCTGCCCACACTGGCAACAACACCTCGAATTTCCCTTGTTTTGGCTGATTTTCATTTGACGGAATCGAGGCTGAAAATTGTGATTTTCGGAAGGATTATGACCTAACATTGGTGTCTGGTTTTGAGATTCCTTAACTGAAGTTTGACCCTGAGAATTTGACTGATTTGCATAATTCTTTTTACCATATGCCGATTTTTCTGAGAAGGTGAGATCGAGTTGAGACAGAGCTTGAGATACTCTATTGAAGTCAGAATAATCAACCACCGCCATCGCTTCTCGGACGCAGATGGGCATCTGTTGAATTATTGTGTAATGAATCTCATAATCCTCCATTCTAGGCAGGAAATATTGAGCTTCACTAATCTGATTCAGAAAATAACTCTGCAAAGTCTCTTTCCCCGTTGCATACCTTTCATTTAACCAGTTGGACTTTATTTTCACCCTAATCGGAACTGAATAAAATTCTGCTAAGAATTGACGTTTAAAATCTTCATAATCTACTAAGAAATTTCGTTTGGTTTCATACCAGACTTCAAAAATTTGTCATTTTCACTCAGACAAAAATTATTTTTTCGATTAAAACGGCTTCCAGACAAGCGAACAGTAATATTTCAATAATAACGAATGACTATATGATAATAACTACTGATATTATAATAATTTTATAAACAAATTCTAACCGTGAGAAAAACTTATAATTTTTTTATAATTTTTGTTATAAACAATTAGAAATATTTAGTTAATACAATGGCTTATTTTAAATAGTCTGTGTCAAACATATTTAACTTCCATTAGATAAGTAAAGCAACAAATTTCTATGAAAAAATGAAAAAAAAGTTCCAATTGTTTATTAAAATTGGTTATGACAATACGGTCATTGTTTGTTACGAGCATTATTCTCATGAGATATTGTATTATTTTCAACCAACCAAAAATTTGTTGTGCCATTGAGAATCTCATCCATGTATTTGTTTATATAATTTGTTTATAACAAAATCACATTCTCAAAAAGTGTCACTTTTCCTGATTGTTGACTTATATCAATAATTATTCATGCTACAATTCAAAAATCCATTCTATAGACAGTCTGATACAACTATTCCCAAATTGTAGTCAGTAGTCAATTTTGAACAAAAAAACAGCGATCTGGATCATTTTGCGACGCGACGGTCGGAGCTGACGCGAGACTACATAATATCTCGAACCATATCTCGAAAAGTATTTCGCCCACCACTTTGAAATTTTTATCAGAATTGCTGTAGACTATGCTGTAAACTTGTACCAAATTCAATCAATTTCGCGAAAACCTTTTCTGAGATAATGACATTTGTTTAAAACAATTGCAAATTTTTAATATAAATAAACAAATTATTTTATTGCATTAAAAAGTACTTGTAAGGGACAAGCAATCATCAACTTTTTCAGTAGATACCGTTTTCTTCTACAGAATAGTTTAAAAGTAATAAATATTTGAAAAAAAAAGTTCTTTTTCCGATTTCGTGACTTTAAGAATTAATATCTCAACATTTTCGCATATCATATCAAAATAAAAAAATACGTGTCAGTTTATTTTGTTTGTAGAATAGAAAAAAATAATATTTTAGACGAATCTATTCTTTAGGGGTAAATATCTCGTGGAATGACCCAGATATTCGTGGAATTGATGAATCTTGGCAAGCCGATCTTGTAGAAATGCTTCCATATGAGAAAGAAACCAAGGATTTAAATATATACTAACCGTCATTGAGATTTTTTCAAAATTCGCTTGTGCTGTACCAATAAAATCCAAGAAGGGTGATGACGCGACTGCTGCTATGAAATCTGTACTTGTACAAGGTCGCGTTACAAAGAATTTGCATGTAGATCAAGGCAATGAATTTTATAATTCACATTTTGAAAATCTTATGAAGCAATATAATATAAATATGTACTCAACATTTAGTAATTTAAAAGTATCAACATGTGAGCGTTTCAATTTTGCGTTAAAGAATAAAATGTGGATGCAATTTAGTTTGCAGGGTAGTTATAAGTGGATAGATATTTTACCTGATTTAATTTCTTCTTAAATGATACAAAGCATCAAACTATTAAAATGAAACCGAAAGATGTTAATAAATCAAACGAAAAAAAATTGTTGTTGAATGTTGAATGTTTATAAGAAAAGCGTTAAGGTTAAGCATCCAATGTACAAGTCAAAGTTTAAAATAGGTGATAAAGTGCGCATAAGTAAATTCAAACATGTTTTTGAAAAAGGTTACACACAATATTGGACAACTGAAATATTTACAATAAGCCATGTAAAAGATACTGAACCTGTAACTTATCTTCTTAAGGATTATTAAAAGAAACCTTTTGCTCTCAGTTTTTATGAGCAAGAACTTTCAAAAGTAAAATATTCAGATGTTTATTTAGTATAAAAAATAGTTAAAAACGCTGTAGTAAAGTTTTCGTGAAATGGTTAGGATATGATGATTCACACAATAGTTGGGTAAATAAGTCTGATTTATAACAATTTTGTATTCTGTACCCTATTGAAAAATCCGATGTAGGATACGACATCGGTAACGATGTCGAAAACTGCGCTGGAAACTAGGTCGGAAATGAATTCGTAAACGATGCCGGAAACAACATCGGAAACGACATCGGAAACAAGATCGTAATTTGTGACAGTATACGACTTCGTTTCTGACCTCGTTTCTGGTGTCAAAGTTTTTTTTTAATATGCATTATTTATAATTATGAGAACTACAAGAATGTTATTATGTAATTAAATTTATAATTTGCTTAACATTATTAAATTTATTATGATAAAAGTGAGTCATATGGAGAGGTAAGCGCAAATAATTATAGGCAAAATAAATATAGTTTTGCAGGATTTATTTTATCATATACAAGTGATTATGAACATAATTAATAATAATAAGAATATTACTATTAATAGTAACTCAAATTAGGAACAGTACAAACATACTCAATATCACCTAACAGCATATGGACACAAACTTTGTTAATCTCGCTGGTTAGTATAAAAAATTCTTCTGTACCAATCTTTGTCAGTTTTTTAATCATTACATTATACAAAAGGTTTTTGTGAACATATTTCAAGGGCAATATATCTAATAAGATGATCTGAAAAAATGTCCGAATGTATGTATGAATCAGTGTGTGTATGTGTGTATGTGAGTCACGATCCAGCAATTTCTTGAAAACGCGTAGAGATAAATTGATGAAATTTTGCATTATTATTCCACTATGTATCTAGTTGAATTTCTTACAAAAGTTTAACAAAATATTTAATTTTACAAGTTTTATATACTTTTATAATTTTCGTAAAATTCATTTTTCCAATGTAACTTCTCAAATATTGAAAATTTAAAGCTGATATAAGGAAAATGAAGATTCCTTTCATCGAGACGAATCGATTGACCTATATGATTAATGAATTTCATTAAAAAATAAGGAAGTTATGTTTATTTATAATTTTGAAAGTTAATTTTTCGCTCTATGTTTTCAAATAATCAACATTTTCAGTTGACGTGAGGAAAATGAATATTCTTTATGTCGATACGAATCGAGTGACCTGTATGATGAATGCATTTAATTGAGAAATAAGAAAGTTATGGTTTATTGTAATTTTCGAAAATGAATTTTTTGAATATAACTTCTCAAGTAATCAAAATTTAATGCTGATGTAAAGAATACTTAATGCTTCCTCATAGAGGAAGCAAATCATATTTGCTTACAGGAAGAAAAGTGCTCATTGAATGAGTACAAAAGTGGATACAACTTGACAGCTAGTTCTTGCAGTGACTTGCGAAATTCAGTCAAATATTGAAGTGATTGTTTCAATTCACTAATTTTAGTTAAAAGTACTTTTACACGATCTTCAAACTCTTTGTTCTTGCCAATCTGTGCCATTAGCTTTCAGCTTGAAATTCAGGAGTGAACTAAAAAATAATCCTACCATGGTCTTTTTATATAGACACAAAAGTTCATAATGAATCATTTGGTGAAGAGTCATAAGAATAATAATAATAAATTTTGTCCACTTGAACTTCCTGAAGATTAGCACTGTCTTAAATCAAATGCTACATGTATACCGATAGTATAGAGGTAAGATTCTAAAATTGAATAAACATCTAATTGCAAACTGATCTCTTACACACGCCAAATCAGATTCTTTTTCCGGTTCCAACATGACTTAAAACGCTAATAACCGATACATATATTATATGATATTGTGACGGGATACGTTACAGAAATACACAAATAACAAATATCCGTAGATGTTTATATTTATTTCACAATTATAAGATACAACGATCAAATATCTATATATCCGTAAATATTGATATTTGATACCAGAAATTCAGAGAGTGGTTTAAAAGCGATGTTATACGCAACGTGTCAAGTCTAACACTGCTGGTTTCCTTGTTATAGGAAAACCAGGTTTTTAAGGGAAAGCGTCGTCCTTTGTCCCTTAGGAATGCGGTTTGGTAGGAATGTTACGTAAGACAGCCTAGGATGGATTCTAGGTCTAAAATCGTCACAATATGTTATAATAACAAATGTTCTGTAGTGTTACGTCCTACCTAATATTTATTTACTAACCGACCTACCTGGCAATAGACTCGATTTCTATATAACTAATTCCCTCGTTTTAGTCCACAACTTAATGGGAATCTGGGAACGAGGACAAGCCAAATGAAAGAAAGGTTTCAAATAGAATGTACACGATTTATTAATTTAAATTACTATTCAATTTTTATACATATATTTGCGAAGATGACCCTTACGAAAAGCTAAAATGAGCCTGAGTTGAGTGCTGAATGAGTGGACTTACCGGTGATGTTTCGTTATGATCCTGCTTGTGTCACTGGGTTTCCTTCCTTTTGTAAGTTCAGTAATTTAAATAGTTTTATTAAGTTCTCCTTAGTGGGATTTAGATATTTTATAAGTTCACTTCTGCACTTCTGAGTATTAGGATTCACCCTCCACTTGTTTAAACACTGGGTCGAACTGTTGCCTTCACGATTCGAAACTTAACACACATTCACCGTAGTAGATCTGCACCCTTCGCTCTTTTAACTGAAACTCGACTAGACTGATGACTGCACTCTTAACCGCCGAATTTAAGACCAACTGAGACTAAAACTCAAACTAAGACTGGGTAATCTATGGGCCATGCTGTTTTTATGCTGATCCTAGATATTAAGAGATTTCAATAGACCAGCGATAGTGCGGTGTCTGTGAGTGGCGCCATTTCAATAGACTAGTGTTAATGCAATGTTTATGTAAATGTTGTAGTATTAGTGCACACAGATACTCTGCAGGTGTCATTCTGGTTTTGGGTCAGTTGCACTAGCGAGGGTGGCTTCTGGACCTCTCACGGACACGTTGAGTGATTGAGAGTGTGTAGGTTTCTTGTGGGTGTCTCCTATAAAGGTGGAGTTTATAGTGTACCTTTGAAGACGTGAGTTTGGGTATGACAGTCGATGTCCTCTTGTAGATTTAGAGATTTATTAGTGTTGCAGGTGGCTCGAGTCGTAAGGGTCAGTTACAAAAGAATGAATGAAATTATAATTATGGCTTATGATGTAATGATTACATGTTGTCAATGGTGATTATGATAATGATTAATTACTTAATAGACAAACAATTATTTAATAGTTAATTAATAATTAGTTAACTAATGTCATGCTGACATGACACCTCCCCCCAGATCGAGCGTGGTGGTGAGAAGAGAGAGCCACCATGGTCGATGCCTCGGCAGAGGTTATGAAAAGTGATTTGAATAAGGAGGTCAGCATTGTATGTATAGATTTTATGACGTATCATGTTAGTTGACTCTTACTTGTAGGGTAAAGTATATTGTGTTTACGAATACGATTTTGTGCATAACAAAGCTCGTTCAGGTCATACTTTGTGTTCGTATAATAGAAAAACTTAGATTAACTGTGTTTTTTTTTTGTTTCTTTTTTTTAATTAGATTTATACGCTAGTTGATTCTAATCATACCTTAAAATATAAAAGAAATACGTTTAAAATTTAAGCATACATTGCAAGCATTCGTATATATATATTTTTTTATATTTTAGGAATTTAGTTTACAATATTAATTTTACGATTAGTGTTTGTATATTATGTGGTGTCGTGGACAATGCGTTAACAATTGCTTGTTTCGAGTGGGTCCTCTACAGTAATTTATTGTGTGACCTCGCTGGTAACACCTTTCGCAGTTCGTTTCCCATTTGAGAAGTATTTGGCGATTCTCTGCGCTTTCTTGGTCTAAAAATGCTTGTTCGCAGAATACGAATTTTTCCGTTAAGATACTAATGATTTTACGAGCCGCGTTATGCTTTGCCTCCTTTTTATTTGAGGCATGATTACTACTTGCGGTATATTTAACATTATTTTTTATTATAGAACAAGTGGATAAAAATATTGGTATTCCACTGGGAATTATGCTAATTTCGTACCTGGGTACGGAAAAATTGTACTCTATGGCAAGTTCGTTTAACAATTGTATCGGACTAGCCACCTCTGATGCGTTGATTGTTCTTATTGGGTTTTCCATTTTCTGCAACAAGTTTAGAGAAAAACACAAAAAATTGAGCTTATTTAAGTTATTTTACATAGTTTATTCTAGATCTACAGCAGATGCGTCAGAGTCGTAATTCTCTTGATTTTGTGGAAGGTGATTACTTCTTGCTAATTCTAATTTGCGCTATGAACAAAACTATTTTGCACTTTGTGCATTTAATTTCTACGTTTTTTGATAATAGACATGTTGCATCTCTGACAAAAATATAATTAGCTTGGGATAGTTGAAAATTAGGATCGGTGATACATGAGATGCAATATGTCAATGGCCCGTTTGTAGATATGAAGTAACCCTCTTCCGATAATCGTTTACAGCAGAAAAAGTTGTTAGTTTTATTGGAGATAAAACCCGTAAATTCCTCTGCATTTTCTGCTTCGTCCGCGATTAGGGGAACAAATTCCTCCGGTAGCATTTTTCCTATAAATAAATTTAATTGGTCTTAATAG
>UCOH01011821.1:0-48841 GCA_900474275.1 Synergus japonicus | reverse complement strand
CTCTGCGACTGCGCATCTAGACGACGCTCTCGGAGCATTTCAGTTCTGAACTGGCTGTTCGTTTGTGAATACAAAATATTATTTTGAGTTAATTTTTGTGTAAATTTTGGAGGTGCCTTTACTCATCCGGCGGATTTATATTCTCCAGCGAGGTGAAAGAAGGTAGGCTTCAGTGGTTATAATTTACCAGATTCATTTTTTTTGTATCTTTTGAACGAAATTGAGTTTTGTAGTAGAATTTCAGATTATGTAACGCTTGATGTTACAACTCCGTGTAAGACGCGCGTGACGTCAACGAGTTGCGTAACATTATAGTTTCAAAATTTCAGTACATTTCTAATAACTTTAGATTCAGTTCTCAACCAAATTGTAATTTAGTTTCTTATCATTAATAAAATATGGTTTTTTTTTTATCCTATTTAATTTCAGCCTGAATTGTTTTACGCCCTCACGGAATCCCTCTCCTTGAGCTAGTTTAAGTAAAATAAAATCTTAGTGTTGATTCTTTCTTTTTTTTTGTGTGTGAGCGGTATTTTTAGATACCTGGCGCCCATAACAACTAATATTAAATTTCGATTTAAATAAGTATAAAAGTTTTTGTTGGGTTCTGAAGTTATGACGGCACTCAGAGGCTGAGAGTCCCTTGAGGCTGAGATTGTCGTTATACCTATTAACTGATTTTAACGAATTAAAAAAAATAGTTTTTAATTCAAAATGTATCAAAAACTTTTTGAAATTAATAAACTTTCGAATTGAAATATAAATCTTAAATGGTTTAAAGATCCCCGTTATTTCCTCGCTGTGAAACTAGGCAACGGATAAGTGAAAGATTTTTCACGGCAAACAGTAGTGGCAAATCTGTTACAAGCATTGAGGGGGCGTAGCGGCCCCCGAAAATGCTATTTTTTTAATATACGTAAACAGTCAAAGTATATTTGTAAAATAATAATTAGAATTTAAGTTAACAATAATTTAATTATAATTTAATTTAAGTTTAATTGAATTAAAAATTTTCAATTTAATTTAAGTGGCCTTAAAAACAGCACTTTCTGCGATTTCTGTCATTACGTGTTTGAACGTAAAAAATATTCTAGAATCAAGATGTGCAATGATTTCCGAAGTGACAAGATTTCGAAAAAAAGTAACCTCAGGGCACCCGTTCAATCCCCAATTCTCTACCATTGAAATTTATTGTCTATCCCCATATATCTCTCTCTATCTCACTTTGAATGAAAGTTTGCTCTATCTCTTTGAATTCTCACTTCTCTATCTTTATTTATCTCTCGCTTATTCCAGCCTATCTCTTTCTATGTGCTTGGTACTTAAAATCGCTCTTCTCTCATCCATCTTCACTTCTCTATTTTTGCCTATCTTTCGCCTATTCTTGTCTATCCTTATCAATCTCAATTCGCTTCATCTTTTTCAATTTCCACTTCTCTATCTCTTTATAGCTTCTTTAAAAATAGAAAAAACAGTTAGTGGATTAATTGTAAGCAAAATCTTGATAGTTTGTAACTTACTTAAAAGAAAACGTGGAATCTTTGATGTGTAATTAAGAGAACTTAACCCTTTAGGTCCGGTACCTACAACCAGTTCAATGAAAATGCTCTCCTTTTAGATCTAGCATAAATACAGTGCATAAAATTAAAAAAAAAATAATAAAAAAATTAAAAATAAACATTTTGGGACCTATGAGTTCTAGTGGGGAGGAAATTATGAGTAGCTCTACAAAATGAATTTGCCAGATTTGGCACGTACGGACTCAAAGGGTTAAACTATAATCGAAAAACAGGCGGTCTCAAATTCTGACGAGTTGTGTATATTCCCCCAATTTACTCCTACATAAATAAATACATACATGGGGAATTATTCCATCGACATATAGAAATGGACTGCGGGACGCTGTAGGAAAGAGCGTGATAATGTGTCAGAGAAAGAATTTGCAAAGGGGTGTATATTTGTCCATTTTTCGCCGCAGCTAATTGGTTGAGAGCATTTTCGGTGGGTGGAGCTTGGTGGAATCCAACCACTTAGCTTCGGCGAGAAAGAAACAAAACTACACCCCTTTGCAACTTCTCTCTTTAACGCATTAGCACGCGCTTTCCTACAGCGTCGATGCATTATTCCTCAAGTGTATCACCCTCAAAATTCGACTTTGATCGCACTCAAACTTGGATAAAATATAGTACTACTAGGTATAACTTAAGAGGAAAAAGATTTTTTCTATTGCATAAAAATTTATGGGTATAGGGTAGGGGGATTTTTTCGGTTTTGTGCGGTTTCGAGCTATTTTGAAGATATTAAACTCCTTTCCTATGGAATATACAAAATATTGTACCGCATGTTTTTGATAGCTTTTTTCCTGGTCTATTAAATGGTTATGACCATTTTTGAAAAAATTGAAAATTTGACCGATTTTTTTTGAAAATCAAAATATTTTTGACTATTGCAGAAAAAAGGCATGTTTTTTTTTGGTCCCAAAATAAAGCTTAAATCTTTATCTTTCGATGCTGTAAATTTCATCTTGCAATTTTTTGTTGTTTTCGAGAAATTAAATAAAGAGTAAAGTGCCGCGCCGATGGCGCTCGAGACTACTAGGCTTCTCGCTCGGCGGAACTTCTTCGGACTCATTTATCGTATCAATTATGAATATTTATTATTTATTAAACTGCTCTCTGCATTGTATAGAGTTGAGACTGCCATTAAAGTTTTCTAATGCTGTATTATACTCATTGTGTGGACGTAATATTAAGGAAAATGATTATTTCCACGTATTACAATATATTTATTAGATAAAAATTGATTCACTTAATATTATGTCCCTACAATGACTGTAATGCAGGCATTAGAAATGACTTTAATGACAGTCTGAGCCCTATACAATGCAGAGAACAGTTTAATAAATAATAAATATTCGTAATTGATACAATAAATGAGTCCGAAGAAGTACCGCCGAGCGAGAAGCCCAGTAGTCTCGAGCGCCATCGGCGAGGCGCTTTACTCTTTAAAAAAAAAAACATACTTTTTTTCTGCAATAGTCAAAAATATTTTAATTTTTTTAAAAATCTGTCAAATTTTTAATTTTTTAAAAAATGGTCATAACCATTTAATAGACCAGGAAAAAAGCTATCAAAAACATGCGGGACAATATTTTGTATATTCCATAGGAAAGGAGTTTAATATCTTCAAAGTAGCTCGAAACCGCACAAAACCGAAAAAATCCCCCTACCCTATACCCATAAATTTTTATGCAATAGAAAAAATCTTTTTCCTCTTAAGTTATACCTAGTAGTACTATACTTTATCCAAGTTTGAGTTCGATCAGACAAAGTCGAATTCTGAGAGTGGTACACTTGAGGAATAATGCCACACATCTATGAGATAGAGAAGAGCAGTTTATAAATTAATAGACGAGTGATAGATTTAGAGGCTGGGTTAGAAATGAGGAGATTAAGAGAAAGAGGTTAATGATTATGACGACTATGCATTTGATGGATGGAAAATATGTATTTGGGAGGGATAGAAAATCTATATCTCTTCGTATCCAAAAATTTCTACTACTTTCTATCTTTTTACTTTCAACAGAGTAACGAAATTGTCGGTATTTCTATATGAGAAACATTCAATGTAATAATGAAACCAAAAAAAGGCGCATACGAAAAATCTCACTAATCTACTACAATAGATATGATGTAACATAATTTGAATAAGGAGGAATTGTAAATAAAATGTCTTCATCACTCACCACTCATCGCGACCCATAAAGTAACTGCTGAAGGTATATTGACACCAGGATCATCGAAATAAGTCAATCCGAATTCAATTCCTGGCTCGTGGAAATCTTTGTATGGTTTTATTACCATATAAGACCAATACGTATTTACTCTAAAAAATTCAGTATGAATTATTATTTAACATAAAATGTTGTAAACAATTAAAAAGAATAAATCCATTTTTCAGACAGGCAATAACAAAATGTAAATTTTACTTCTGATTTTAAGGCCGCAAAAATTTACGACTTTTTTTGGCGCGTGACAGGGAGGTGTTTCTCCATGTGAAGAATTGTCGAAAAAACTAATTTGATTAGCTAAAAACTTTTCCATTTTAGTCAAACAAATTAGTTTTTTTGAAAAACAGATACTAGCTTCAAATATAGAAATTTTCAATGTGGTATCTCAATAAATGTAGACGTAGCGTTACAGAGAAAAAATGTCGGTAAAGCAGGGATCGGGTAAGTAATACATGCCCTTAAACCGAGAAAAAGTTAAGATCTCAATAAATATAGAAGTAGCGTTGCAGAAAAGAAAATGTCGATAAGGTAGGGATTGGGTAAGTCTTACGTGACCTTAACCACCCACCAACCAACACCCACCCCGCACCCCGCCATACACACACACACACACACACACGATATTTTCGAAATCTTGTGATAATTTTTAATTTTCGCCCCAAATGGCCTCACGTACATTTGAGGCATCGAGAACAAAAGGAAAATCAGTATTGTTGCATAGGTAGAGTGTGACATAAAAATCAGAGAAGGAAAAGAAATACACGTTTAATTTTAGTGATAAAAGCGGTACAAAACTGAGTTAGAGGAAAAGACGGACAAAGTAAAGTTGGTGGAAAAGAGGGATATATTTCATTCAGTGTTAAAGCGGTACTTATATTTTTAATTGTTCAAATCAATTATTTATGATACAATTGAGTCGAAAAATGATTGTCTGGAAGGAGATATGTCCCTCTTTCCCTCCAACTTTACTCTGTCGGTATTTTCCTCCAACTCAGTTTTGTACCGCTTTACCACTGAACGAAATATGTCCCTCTTTTCTACCAACTTTACTCTGTCCGCTTTTTCCTCTAACTCAGTTTTGTATCGATTTACCACAAAAATTAAACGTGTGTTTCTTTTACTTCTCTGATTTTTATGTCACACTCTACCTATGCAACAATACTTACACTCATCTCTCGCTTGTGGAACATTCTCTTGTTGGACAAATTTCACGCTTGACTGATTCTGCGTCCTCTCCGAGCGTCCCTTGATAGCCTACACTGAAGTGCTGGCGCTCGATGTGACCTCGAAATCAAGGCCGTACTGCGTAGCCTGCGTAGTATAGGAATTAGTGAATTTTAAAGTCTACATATATGCGGCCCTGAGTGGTAACGTTCGAGTGCTCGCTCGATCTATTTGAATCGCTTTAGCTTGTTCACCACTTACCCCCGACAGTGTCCAACAAGCGAGAGATGAGTGTACTTTCCTTTTGCTCTCGATGCCTCATTTACTACAGACGAACACTTATCTATGATTTTACGACTCAGTATCCTTACGTATACCGCATGTCCCACCACCTATACAACTACCGGTAATATGTGATATAACACAAAAAAAGAAGCAGAAAAGTCTTCTGGAAAATTTTGATCTGGGCCTTAATATGGACACAGTAAAACTTTAAAGTTAGGCATAATGAACCAATCAGGAGCGAGATTTAGCAACCATTTGATTGTGTTTCCGGTGTGCCTGTTGGTGAGATGCAATTGGTTGCTAAATCTTGCTTCTGATTGGTTCATTATGCTCAACTTTGAAGCTTTACTGTGCCCAAATTGAGGCCCAGATCAAAATTGTCAGAAGAATTTTCTGTTTCTTTTTTTCTGCTCTATCACATATTACCGGTAGTTGTATAGGTGGTGGGACACCCTGTATTACGTTGTTAGCTTCTTCTGTCTTTTTTTTCTTCTTTCTTTTCATTCTTTCAGATTCAATGATCTGGACACCATTTGATATTGCACGGAGAAAAAAAAATAGTAGCCATAAGAAATGAAAATGACTCCTGAATATGGGACGTTATTTTACAAACCGAACAGAGAATTGAACGAAACATTTTTGATTCTACTAACATTTATTTTTACAGGTTCTTTATCGAAAAAAAAGATACGTATAGGATTCTTTTTTCTCAATTTTAGGGAAAATAATGATTAAAAAGACAATATGGTGATTTTTGGCTTGAAGACTGTTTTTTAAAAATTCATAAGTCCGATTCTATTTGAGCTATAGAATTTATTAATTCTTCATTTTAAAGGTAAACAAACGAGCTTTAATAAAAAAATATGTCACGATCTGATTTTTACCGAGTCTTATGGCACAATTACATTAGTAGATGCTTCAATCTTAGCCAGGGTCAGGTTTTAAAGATAATCAAAAAACAGATCAATTAATTTACAAAAATGAATACAAATGTTTATTTCCTATAAACAAAATTTCTAAAAATGTGTATATTTAAAAAAATTGAAGATGAATTTACGTGTGAATTAACGAAGGCTGTTTGAGTGATTATTAACAATTAAAGATTTCATCCAAAGATGAAAAATGTGTTTTTTTTGCACAGCTTACAGGATTGAAATAACAACTTTTTGAATTTTCTTGAAAAATCGAAAATGCAAATTTTGAGCCAAATAACGCGAGATAAAAAGAACATTATCTGAACATAATTATTGGTCTTAAAATGATCTACAAATTCTCCCTTGACCACTTTTTGATAGGATGAGTAGTTTTCGATTTAATCGTGAAAAATATTGTTAAAAAGAGCCGAGCACGAAGCGCGAAGTTTGAATAAAGTAAATTAGTTTTCTTCTTCATTTGAACCCGCGCGCGGAAGCATGCGTTCGATTTCATATTTGAAAATAGATATCGTAATTTATATGAAATAGTTAAGGCTGATAGAATTTGAAAGGAAGAGTTGTCACACGGCTGTTAAAATCTGTGGAAAGGCACAAATCTATCGGTTGGATTAGAATTAGAGATTTTAAAGACAAACAGGTCAATTTAGAATTTTTGTTAAAATAAAGAGGGAAGAAAGAGTGAAGAAACAATTCGAACTCAGCAGTTTTTCGAAAAAACACTTTTGTAGTTCCAAAAGAGCGCAAGATTCTTTGATGCGAAAAAGGCGGACATTTTAACTCGCATGATGCAAGATGCAAGATGCAAGCCGAGATCTCAAAGGTAGGGTGCAATTTCACTGAAGCACATCGTACTCCAAAGCATGATTTTGTCTCTCCCGTGACTTTAGTGCTATTCAACAGGCGTGAATTATAATTTAATGAGAATTTTGCTGAAAGTAATGAGATAGGAAGCCTATTCTATCTCTTTCTATCCCTAACATAGAAAGGGATAAAGATTATTTATCCACTTCTTCCTTTCGCCTATACCCGCCTATCTTTTTCTATCTCTATATTACTCCACATTCACGCCTATCTTTATGAATCTCCTCTTTTCTATTCTTTAATATCTCGTGCTTATCTACATCAACGTCTATCTCTTTCAATCCCCACTTCTCTACCTCTTTCAACCTATTGTTTATCCCCGTCTATCTCTTTCTATTTCCTTTTCAATCAAAGTATGCCCTATCTCTTTGAATCTCCTCTTTTCTATTCCTTTTTATCTCTTGCTTATCTACATCCACACCTATCTCTTCCAATACCCACTTCTCTAGCTCTTTCAATCTATTGTCTATCTCCTTCTATCTCTTTCTATCTCCTTTTCAATCAAAGTATGCTTTATCTCTTTGAATCTCCTCTTTTCTATTCCTTTTTATCTCTTCCTTATCTACATCCACACCTATCTCTTCCAGTACCCACTTCTCTAGCTCTTTCAATCTATTGTCTATCCCCTTCTATCTCTTTCTATCCCCTTTTCAATCAAAGTTTGCTCTATCTCTTTGCATCTGGACTTCTCTATCTCTATTTATCTTTCGCCTTTTTCAGTCCATCTCTTTCCATTTTCTTGTTACTTAAAATGGCTCTTATCTACTGCAATCCCCACCTATCTATTCCTTCCTATCTCCCGCCTATTCTTGTCCATCCCTTTCTATTTCCTTATGAAAGTCAATTCGTTCCTATATTTTTCAATCCATACTTCTCTATTTCATGCCTATTCACGTCTATACCTTTCTTTCATCTTGTCAATCAAAATTCTCTACTATCTCATTTAATCCCGACTTCTCCATCCCTTTCAAACTCTCACCGATCGCCATTTATCTCTTTCTACATCCTTACAAATCTAAATTCACTCTTATGTACTTCAATCCATTAATTTCAATCTCAACCTAGTTCTAAACCTATCTCTTTCAATGTCTTCTTCTTAGTCTTAGCTTAACTCTTTCATGATTCGTCATGACGTAAGGAATCTTTCTTTCCAGTATATAAGTTTGAATTTTGATTATTTTAGAAATTATTGTCGAAAAATCATTTTTTTAAAATGCGATTTTAAAGATTCATTCGATTCTTGACAAGTTTAAATGATTTTAGCAATATAAATGTATTGTATAATTGTCCCTAAAAATAGTGATTCATATTTACATTCTTATCAGAGAATGTATTAGATTCGTGTAACATTTGACCCCTCCCTATTTTCTGTCAAATGTCCAGGTTTTGTGACCCCATGAACCCGAAAAACATGTTTTTACCAATGTGCCTGTCTGTAGATTTTATTTTATGAGCACAATAACTTTCGAAAGAATTGACCGATTTGATTGGCCTTTTGTATACACTTTTAGTGTCTTAAAATGAAGGTAAAATTCGTTAGCCAGCCATTTTGGACAAAAATTTAAAAAATTTGGAACATTTTTAAAATATTAAATTTTTTTTTATTTAATTTACAAATTCAGTTTACGAATATTAAAAAAAGAAAAAAAAATGTATCAAAAAGTGGTGAAGGGAGAATTTGTACATCTTTTTAAGACCAATAATTATGTTATTATAATTTTATTTGTACTTCGCGTTATCTGGATTAAAAAAATTAATTTTCTTCATAGTTTCAAAAAAAAAATTAAATAAAAGTATATAGCAGCTATACAGGCGCGCGAAACGGGGAAAGTGTAGCGCAAGGTGTGATGAGAATGACAATAGCACCCCTAGCGATAACAAAATAAATTAAAAAGGTAGTTAACTGTTTACTTTATTAAATTCATTTCACAACTGATATAAGTATTCATTTCAACAGCTGTAACGGTCTGTTTGTACCGGGTTTCTTAAATAACACAGGCAAACAAAAAAAAAACGGTTTTGTTACAGAAAGGTGACCTATATACCATTATGGTTGACGCCACGCTGAGTCCGAATCTGGTGTCCGTTTACCCCCACCACGTCATAATTTAGGGCAATCTGCCATCATATTTATATCCCATCTTCCTTGATAGCGACGTTCAATTTCGTTAATATCTTGGTGAAATCGCTCACCTTGTTCTTCGCTATAGTCTCCGAGATTTTCTGGAAAGTAGTCAAGATGAGAATGTAGGAAATGTAACTTTAAGTTCATTAAACAGCCTAAATTTTTGAAATTTTGCAACAAATCTTCAACTAAAGACTCGTAATCATCACTCTTCTGATTTCCCAAGAAATTCTCTGCGACCTTTTTGAAACTTGACCATGCAGCCATCTCTTTAGGACTCACTTCTGTGAAAAATTTTTCGCCTCTAAATAAAGTACGAATTTGAGGACCATCAAAGATACCTTCTTTCAATTTAGCATCACTGATTTCTGGAAATTTCTTTCCCAAATATTGAAAACAGTTGCCATCTTTGTCTACGGCTTTGACAAACTGTTTGATTAGACCAAGTTTGATGTGAAGAGGCGGAAGCAAAATCTTTGAAGGATCTAGTGACGGTTCACGTATTATATTTTTGGATCCGGGTTGGAAATTTTCTCGCTTTGGCCAATCTTTTTATTCGTAATGTTTCTTTCTATCTATTCTATCCCAAAGATCAATATCCAATATCGAAGGACTTAAATGGATAAGGTTGTGACTAGTTACGAAAAATGCTTCAATTTGAAGGCTGAAAATAGAACAATGAACTGGGTACCTAATACAATTTGCTGTGGTTGCCATGTGATGTTAACACGATGAAACACACAGAACAATAAATGCCCATTAAAATTCCTGCAACCAATGATGTGGTCAGGACCATCATGTCGAGAGGATTGTTATTTTTGTATGACTGACACATTTGGTTTTAATTCGATTACTAGATCGAAAATATTGTATGCTAATGTAAGTTCCGTGAAGAAACCAACAAAATCAGCGATTAAAATTGAAGCTGAAGCTCAGAAGCGTATGGATATCACTGAAAACATTACTGAGCCTATGTATGTTACTGAAAACAAAGCCGATCAAAGTGACAGGGAAAGCTCAGACAATGAAACAGATAGTGACAGTGATATGAACGAAGAGGAATATATACCTGCAGGTACCAGTAAGTTTGTACTGAAACCCAGGACTCCACAAACTTTTGATCAAGAGGAACTAGACGATCTTATAAGAGATTTGGGATTATCGAAAGATGGAGCCGAGTATCTTGCTGAAACATTAAAAAAGAAAAACTTGTTGTCTCAGGGAACCAAAGCTACGTTTATCGAAATAGAGAAAAAGACTTTCGGAATTTCTTTACTAAGGAAGAAGGAAATTCTTTGACATACTGCGTAGACGTAAGAGAATTGATAATTGAACTAAAAGCCGACATCTATATGGCGGAAGAGTGGAGACTATTTATCGACTCCTCAAAACGCAGCCTAAAAGCGGTTCTACTTTACAATGGTAACATGTATTCACCTATTCCAATAGGCCATTCAACAAAGTTGAAAGAAACATATGAAAATCTAAAAATAGTTTTGGATAAAATTAAGTATACAGAACATCAATGGAAAGATTGCGGGGACCTTAAAATTTCCACTCTGATTTTGGGACAACAATCGGGTTTTACAAAAACTCCCTGTTTCTTGTGTCTTTGGGATAGCAGAGATAGAAAGAAACATTACGAATAAAAAGATTGGCCAAAGCGAGAAAATTTCCAACCCGGATCCAAAAATATAATACGTGAACCGTCACTAGATCCTTCAAAGATTTTGCTTCCGCCTCTTCACATCAAACTTGGTCTAATCAAACAGTTTGTCAAAGCCGTAGACAAAGATGGCAACTGTTTTCAATATTTGGGAAAGAAATTTCCAGAAATCAGTGATGCTAAATTGAAAGAAGGTATCTTTGATGGTCCTCAAATTCGTACTTTATTTAGAGGCGAAAAATTTTTCACAGAAGTGAGTCCTAAAGAGATGGCTGCATGGTCAAGTTTCAAAAAGGTCGCAGAGAATTTCTTGGGAAATCAGAAGAGTGATGATTACGAGTCTTTAGTTGAAGATTTGTTGCAAAATTTCAAAAATTTAGGCTGTTTAATGAACTTAAAGTTACATTTCCTACATTCTCATCTTGACTACTTTCCAGAAAATCTCGGAGACTATAGCGAAGAACAAGGTGAGCGATTTCACCAAGATATTAACGAAATTGAACGTCGCTATCAAGGAAGATGGGATATAAATATGATGGCAGATGTTTGCTGGTCGCTTAAAAGGTCAAAACAACCAGACTCTTTGAAAAGAAAAAGAAATCCTCTTCACAGATCTTTTGAGGACAAAAGAGTGCGTTACAAAAGAAAAAAAGAGTGACCTATCATAGATCTATCACACAATTAAAAAGTTCAGTTTTTTGTTTTATTTATTATTTTATGCTCTTATATATTGTCGCTCCAAGGAAGGTGAAAAAAAAATTCAAAAAGAATTTGAAAACTGAAACAAAAACTTTTTAATATTATATCTGAACGTACAATTTCTCGTCCTTTCCGAATCTGCAGTCAAATAGCCATTTTTTGTAATATTTACCGGGTTGATCATGAATTGACCTTGTTAGTGATTCGATAGTGTCAAGTGGACCTCGGATTCGGATTCAGGGACCCGAAAAACGTTAGGAATAGTGGTCATTTAAAAGAAAATTTTTTTTTGGCGATTTGACCTTGAATTGCCCTAAATTATGACGTGGTGGGGGTAAACGGACACCAGATTCGGACTCAGCGTGGCGTCAACCATAAGGGTATATAGGTCACCTTTCTGTAACCAGACCGTTTTTTCTTTGTGTGCCTGTGTAATTATCTCAGTAGTCGCTTTAACCTAGCCAGGGTCAGGTTTAGAGATAATTAAAACAGGTAGACCATTTTGTATAACAAAATAACAAAAATATATTTGTTTAACTAAATCTTTACATTTTACAGAATTATTAGTATTAGTAGAACGGATTTAGTGTAAAAGAGTGTTGTGTAACGTGTGAACAAAAAGGTACAATATACAGTGTGAAAAGCGTATAGCTCGCGGTACAGTAAATAGAATTACGTGTAGTTGAATGAAACGTTTATAAGCGGAGAACGTTGAGCGGGTAGAACGGAGACGGAAAATAAATCTCTCAATGTATCTTAGTTATTTCTGTAAGTATAAAGCGATGGAATTGTCGAACAATTATTCATAATGTAATGGAATTCGGTTATTAGACTTGGCATACAGAAGATTTATGACGGATTACATTTATCGATGTTACCTGTCTTCCCGTCAACAGTAGGTACGGTAAACGGAGAGAGAGGTTGACAGTTCGGTGGACAAAGTGAATTAAGGTTAGTATATTCCTCTAGTCTAAGAGCATGTGTTACTTACCATATGAGCAAGTTTTTAAACCCGGTTTTCATTCTACAAGTTTTAAAATTTCTAAAAAATTATAGTCAACATCCGTCAAGAACGTGAAGACGGACGGATATTGACTAAAATTTTTTTGAAAATGTGAAAATTGTAGAAAAAAAACCGGGTTTAAAAACTTGCTCATATGGTAAGTAACACATGCCCCTAATAGTACTAAATAATATCCTTAGAAGCGCTTAACGAATATTATTTATGTCGGTTTGATTTATCTCTCTCAGGAGCGCCTGATGACAGTAAATCAAGTTCCCCTAATTTTATGTTTCCTATTTGTTCGTGACAGAAATTGTTAAGTAATTTCTCAGGTGACAAATATTATTATTAGAAGCATCTATTTAATAATATTTTTGTTCGATTTTGACAACCATAGAAGCACCTATCGATTGTGAAAATCGTACACCTTTGAAATTAACTATCGAAAGTGACGGTTTGTGAGAAATGATAATTATGGTAGCGTCCATCAATTGGCATTTCTTCGACTTTGGATGGTCAATGACAGAAGCGCCTGTCCCTTGCGATTTCACCCTCGCTTAGCCTACCATAGGAGCGCCTATCGATAGGTAAAGCGCATGAACTTTCATCGGGCGTGAGTCTCTCCGACCTGGTCGGTGGGACACGCCCATATGAACTGAAGATTGAACGCAGAGCAAACGCTTTCAATGAAAAAGCTAGCAATGACCGACGCCTAGAGTAGGAAGAGTAGGAATGGAGGCCGCGTCCAGCAAGGCTCGGTAATGAGACCCGGTTTAAGTGTGCGTACGGCATACACACGCGTATAACCTCTCGTTACACAGCCAACAGTGCGAAAAATTCAGTGCGTGAAAAATTGTAAAGTCATATAAATCATCACATTCGTTTTTACTATTTTAGGTGGTTTCACGGGTTGTAACGGATGGATAACAATTCAAATCGATTGAAATAGTATATTTTCTTGAGGAAAATCGATTTCAAGTGTAGCATTTCTTATCGATTGTGGTCGAAACTGTGCGACATCACCAAAATTAAAAATTGTAGAGAAATGCCCATATATGTGATGGGAAAAATGAATCACTACTCGCAATGAAAATTATATAATACATTCATATTACAAAAATCATTTAAACTTTTCAAGAATCGAATGAATCTTTAAAATCGCAGATTATCTTTTCTACTGTAATTCAAATCATTCCCGGCAAACTATGTATCGCCGAGCTAGGTCAGCACAGTATACCCTTCAGAGAAATTATGACAATGGTTTGAGCTTTCATGCCGCTCAGTGGACTATCAGTCACCTCGCAGCTGTCAATATTTAGTTTCTTCCATCATCCAAATTAAAATGTCCGCCGTTTTTAGCATGGAATAATCTCACGCTCTTTTGGGACTACAAAAGTGATTTTGCGAATAACTGGTGAGCAAGTATAATTTCTTCATTTCTTCTTTCCTTTTTTTGCTATCAAAAAGCCCTAAATTTTTCTTCTTTCATCTTTAAAAATGAGATTTCAAATCCATCTGATAAATTTTTGTCATTCCACAGATTTTTACAGTTTTTGATAGTTTGATATTGGTTTAATTTGTAGAATTAATTTTATATCAAAAAGTACTCATTAGATTCTAAGAACACTATGTGTGTGGTCATGTGACGCAATTGTTTATATGATAGTCGAGCGCCTAAAGTCTTTGTCACAAAGGGTGCTGGTGAAAATGAGTTAATCATAAATTTAGTCTTGATCAGTATTGAATAGTAGAAAGACGTGCCTTACGAAATGCTCTTTAATAAAGAAAGCACAAGTTCATTTAGAGTATAACCTTTGTTTTATTTCCATAGCCTAATTGCAATAGGTTATGGGCCCAGAATACGCGGAGTTACATGTGTTTACCTGTGAACTGTGAATCAGCCACTTGTGATAGAACTCAAATAGTTATTGAGCTATTTCTTCTTTTTAAGTGACTTACGAATAAAGGGTATAACTGTTAAAATTTGTTTAAAGTAATAAAATTTATAAATTCTAAAATGGAGAATTTAAAAATAAAAATAAACATTAAACCTTTTGACGGTGATAGGTATAGTGTATGGAAATTTAGATTATTTACTTTGTTAAGTGAACTTGATGTACTTAAAGTGATAGATAATACAACCCTGGATAAGAAAAGTGATGAGTGGAAGAAAGCTGATAAAGTTGCTAAAAGTGTAATTGTCAAATATCTATCTGACTCTTTTCTTGGATTTGCGAAGGCAGATAGCACTGCAAAAGATATTATAAAAAGATTGGATGTGATTTATTTGCGGAAAAGTCTTGCCACTCAATTGGCTCTACGAAAGAAATTGCTAGCACTGAAACTACAGGGAGAAACACCGCTAATAAGGCATTTCCAAACTTTCGATGATCTAATCACCGAATTAATTAGTGCAGGTGCAAAATTAGAAGAAACTGATAAAGTTTCACATTTGCTGCTGACGCTTCCATCATCTTATGGTGATGTGATAACTGCAATAGAAACCTTATCAGAAGATAGTTTAACTCTTACCTTTGTTAAAACCAAACTTTTGAATCACGAAGTTAAAATTCATAGTGGAAGCAAAGACACTAGTGCAAAAGTGCTTCATATCGAAAGTGCAAATGTTGAACACGGAAGTTTAATAAAAATAAACAAAAAGGACATTTTAAAGAACGATTCTCTAAAAGTAAATTTAAGAATAGATCATCTAATTCTAATTTAACGTGTCACCATTGTAGTAGAAAAGGACAGTTTAAGAAGGACTGTTATCATTATGAAAAGGGACTGTAATATGAAAGGCAACGAACAGTTCAAGCTGTTGAAATGGTTCAACAACCATCGACATCGAATGTTGCTAATTCTTCAGATTTTGTCTCTATGACTGGAGATTATCAATCTGGAAATGGTGACAATGAAGTATTTATCCTAGACTAGATTCTGGAGCATCTGATCACCTGATTAACAAAGAAGAACTATTTAGCACCTTTATTGAATTGCAGTCTCCGATAAAAATTTCCGTAGCGAAGAACGGAACTTTTATAAATGCAACAAAGAAGGGGATCATCCAAGTTATCAGCAACAATAGAGTCACGGGCGTTCTAAAGGATGTTCTCTACAGTTCGGAGGTTCCTCACCATTTACTTTCTGTTAAAAAAATGCAACAGGAAGGGATGACAATCACCTTCAATCAAAATGGGGTAGAAATAAGTAAAGGTGGGATGATTATAATAATTAGTAAGTCTCTGAATAATTTAACAGTTGTTGTTTTTAAAATTATGACAAATAGTTTGAATTCTAATTTTAAAGTTCTTAGTACTGAAAGAGACAATTATAATTTGTAGCATCAGCGCTTGGGCCACATTGGAAAAAGTAAATTCTTAGAATTGAAAAATAAAGAAATGATCAATAATATAGATCAAATAAGTAAAGTAACACCTAGAGATAATTTATGCGAAACATGCATAAATGGTAAACAAGCCCGGTTACCTTTTGCAAAGAATAAAGATAAAAGCTATGTAATAAGACCACTATTTATTGTTCATTCTGATGTCTGTGGTCCAATCACTCCTACAACATATGAAAATAAAAATTATTTTGTGCTATTTGTTGATGATATGTGCTCATGTGTTTCATATCTGATTACGTATAATTCAGATGTACCAGGTGTATAAGCTTAAATCCGCTGTTTACACAGAGATTGCGGTAGTGAATATATTTAGCTGCAATAGAAACGTCATGCTTTTTTTCTGTGAATTCGACACCTGTCTACATAAATCAGTGCACATAGTCAGTTTTTTTATACAACAACATAAATTTTTCCTTGAGTAATCATGTCTAGTTTTGTGCCACAAAAGGAGCATTTGCGGGAAGCTCTACTTTTTTGCTTCAATTTGAAGAAATCGGCTGCCGAATCACATCGAATGCTTGTGGAGGCCTATGGTGACAGTGCTTTATCGGAAACAATCGGTCATTTCCATGCGTTTACATGCCATGGGAAAGATCCAAAAAATGGGAAAATGGATACCTCATGATTTTTCTTCACGACAACGCCCCATCGCACACGCCAAAAATGGTCCAAAACTACTTGAAAACACTCAACTGGGAGGTGCTACCTCATCCCGCTTATTCACCAGACCTGGCCCCTTCGGATTACCACCTGTTTTCGTCGATGGGTCACGCGCTCGCTGAACAACACTTCGATTCGTACGAAGACGTCGGAAAATGGCTTGACGAGTGGTTTGCATCGAAAGATACAGACTTTTTTTGGCGTGGTATACACAAATTGCCCGAGAGATGGGGAAAATGTATAGCAAGCTAGGGAAAATACTTTGAATAAAGTTTATTTTATTTTCTGCGAAAAAAGACTTTCTTTTGCGTAAAAAACATCAGATTTAAGCTTATACACCTGACCACCTTAAGACCCCTTAAAACTCCTTATCTTTAAAAATTCGGTGAAAATTTGATAAATTCCATTAAAATTCAGCGAAATATTCTGAAATACCTTAAGATTCTACGAAATCTTTTAAAAATCCTACAAATCTTTAGGACTTGGTAACTATGTAACTATGTAACAAAATGCCCCTAATATATTGTTTCAAACCTGCTTTTTAAATTTAAATCAGCAAAATTTAATTGGTTTATAAATTACATGAAGTTGCAACGAGTGATTACACATGTATGCGTTGTCCAAAAATTATCAAAATATTGTTTCAAACCTGCTTTTTAAATTTAAATCAGCAAAATTTAATTGGTTTATAAATTACATGAAGTTGCAACGAGTGATTACACATGTATGCGTTGTCCAAAAATTATCAAAATATTACTTTAGAGTGTTTATAAAGAATCAAACTTTAGAGAAATATGTGACGTGCGCCGAGGAAAGGGGTCTACGCCGCAAATGAAGATTTTACAGGGCGAGCTTTCGAAGTCGAGCGAATAGATGCGACTTTTTGGAGAGGGGGAAGACTCACGGAATATACCCTCTCCACTTACTACTACATTCTCACGCATTACATAGGTCGTAGACGCGGCCTACGGAAGTACGGACGCGGAGATGTAGTGGTGAGTGGTAGGGCGTGTTTCACGGGATCTGGAAGTCTCGAGCGGCAGACAGATTTCTCGCGTACCTAACAACCCAATTATTACCAAAAGTTATGCTCGTATTTTTTTTGACGGTTTCATTAAACAGACCAACTCAAAAACTATCCAAAAGTGTAAAAATTTCAAAATCGAATTTTCCGGTGTAAGACCCCTTTCCTCGGCACACGTCACATATAAAATATCATAAAATTGTTTAAAATTGTTAAAAATTTTATTTAATTGTTTAATGTCAATTGTTTAAAAACAATGAGCGCAGATTTTTTTAGACGGAAATTGGATTAAAATTAATTCATATTTAATGCAAAGTAACGAATGATTGACATTTCTTTTTTTAATTTTTAATTTTAATAAACGATGTTTACTCTCATCTGTGTAACTACTGATTGAAGCGTGTGCTTCGACGTATATTATAAACCAATTTTTGAAATCAGGAATTTTTTTTCAGTCTCCCCAGTGGGCAAGAAATTTAAAGATGTTTTTAGAACGTCCTAAAAGCGTTTTTAGGACGTAAAGTTCAAAAGACGTTTTTAGAACATCAAAAAAACGTCCTAACTCAGCCTAAAAAACTTCCTAAAAACGTCTTTGGAATATTGTATGTTTTGAGAACGTTATTTGGCCTGACTTAGGACGTTTTGAGGGGTTTTCTTGCCCACTGGGTTTCCCCTATTTTCCGTATTTTGAAAGCATTTCATGTTATGAAGCCTAAATTATAAATTCTACTGACTGCTAATAATGCGCAGGGAAAATATATACACAAGAAGTATATTGAACGTGTACCTGTATGTGTCTGTTCTAATAGGAGCCTTGGGATGATGTGTTGCTTTACTTGCAATAATAACATTTTGTTTATCTTTATTGTGAATCCATTTCCGTTGGTAAACGTAATCTCTGTTTGTAAATAGTCTCTGTAAATGAAAAGCATACAATATTAGAAAAATTACTGCATACATGCGATAGTTAATATAGCTTAAGGTAATTGTCTCGCGGCAATAACATTAAACAGTTTATACACATTACCGATTTATCTTTCTTTTCTTACGTGTCAGAACGCGCGCTAAATATCTACTTGTATCAAAGGTCAAAATGTTAGCAAGATGCTTCACTTGAGGAAAGAAAAATGTAGTTTGGCACAAATCAAAAATGTTAAATAAATATAAATTGTCACTGTCAATGTATATGTTAAGTATCAATTACCAGTTAGGGCGTATGCAGCGAGGCCATCGACATATAGAAACGGACTGCTAGATTTTGTAGGAAAGCGCGTAATAATGTGTCAGAGAGAAAAGTTGTCGCCTGTGGACATCTTATCTCTTTCTAGTCGAAGCTAATTGGTTGAGAGCATTTTCAGTGGGTGGAGCAGTGGAGTTTACTAAACGATCAGGTCTGTGCTTTGTATATTCGAGTTCCCCATGATTTTAATGCGAAAACTGAAATAAAATGATATAATTCATAGTTTTTTTTTAAATTAATTGATTATAATTACCTATTATTCATAAAAACGCATTACTTAGCATTTACAAAAAACAATATTTTAACAATGTACAAGGCCTCCAATTCATTTGGTACGTTTCTAGATTAGAAAGAGACAAGATGTCCACTTATCGTACCACTTCGAGAGGGACGGTCGCAGGAGAGAATGCTCGTTTCGTCGCCGATGACCCATAAACCTGCGCATTGTATGCTCGCTTGTTGTTTGCAGATACCGATTTAACACATACATGTAGCCGTTGCTTGCTCGTCCTCTCTCTCTCACCCGTTCCTTAAAAATACACACTTCACACACAATACAATCAAGTAACCGCGTTCACACATAAATTCAAACTTAAGATTGTTACTGTACATACATATGTGACGTGCGCCGTGGAAAGGGGTCTTACGTCGGAAAATTCGATTTTGAGATTTTTACACTTTTGGTTAGTTTTTGAGTTGGTCTGTTTAATGAAACCATAAAAAAATCCGAGCATTACTTTTGCTAATAATTGGGTTGTTAGGTACGCGAGAAATCTGTCAGCCGCTCGAGAATTCCAGATCCCGTGAAACACGCCCTACCACTCACCACTTCATCTCCACGTCCGTACTTCCGTAGGCCGCGTCTACGACCTATGTAATGCGTGAGAATGCAGTAGTAATTGGAGAGGGTATATTCCGTGAGTCTTCCCCCTCTCCAAAAAGTCGCATCTATTCGCTCGACTTCGAAAGCTCGCCCTGTAAAATCTTCATTTGCGGCGTAGACCCCTTTCCTCGGCGCACGTCACATATATATTATAACCTGTATTTTAGATTATAATTGTGAAATTTTGAAATTATTAACTTAAACGATTTTTAATTTGAATATGCCATATGAGCGCCAGCTTGTTTTTCTCAAAACAAGCAAAAGCAATTTCTAAAACGAATTGAATTTACTTTACATAACCCTAGGCTAGCGCAGTACCACGGAGAGGGCGGGGAAAGGGAATATTCACTGAGAACCACTGCATTTACAAAAAACTAACAAATTAAATTTATTAAATAAAAGAAGTAATTATTACGTCACAGAAATATTCAATTATAGCGATTGGAGCAAAATCTAAGAAATTGACGAACCACTGTTCGTCGATGTACAGCGATGCTCAAAAAAAGACATGATTTATTAAATGAAATAATCACGAGGAAGAGAGTAGAGAAGTATCTCTTTAGCTGGTGCTCAATCCGTCAGTTTTTGGAATTTTTAAATGAAATTTTCAGGGAATATGCTTTAAGATGTCCTTCGATTGATAGAGCGATAGAAATTCAAAAGTTTACTTTTTAAAAATTGTTATTAATTGTTTTTATATTTGGCGTGAATCGGACTTTTGCAACTTCAAGTGTTTCGTCCATTGAGGGAATTTTGAGCAGACAAAAACTTCTTGTGACAAAAACGCGGAGTAAACTATAATAAATTTTTTTGGAAAGTTTCAGATCAAAATATTCAATAGTTTAGGAGTAGTTATGACGTTAGTTTACGTCAGCGCTGGAGCTTTCAATTGTAGTATAGCACTGGGACTTGTCGCCGCGACAGGTTCTCGCGCTAGTGAGTTTCTGCTTATAATACAATAATCAGAGAGAAGCTGAGAGTAAACATGTCCATGTAAGTCACAATTCTTAGTGTAGTGGCGCCTCTTTGGCGATTTTCTGGAATAATGTCCACGAGAGCCTAAACTTGATCCAAAATTGGTTAGTTTCTTCTGCTTTCTACCTTGCATCTCTGAAATCGTGGACCTACACATCTAATGCATACGCGACGCACACTGATATAACACCTTCAGAGATATTTTGCCGTTCTGGTGAAGAAACTACACAAATGCATTTCAGAGCGAACCGATATATTTAAGAAACGCATTTATATTATTTATACCAATTTTTAAATTAAAAAAGTACCGTTCTTGAGTAAATTTTTGCTTCCTCATAGGGGAAGCTTTGTTTTCAATACATTTTCTAATATTTTTAAAATTGTTTAATTAAACTTTCCTCACGTGACAAACGTCTAATACAACATTTTAATCAATTGTCCGGATGTATGTGTGTGTGGATGTCTCAATTTTTTGTCGCCCTATTAACTTAAAGACAGTTGTACATAAATTAATGAAATTTGTAGAGTATATTGGCACCATTAATATCTCAAAACGTGCCAAAGGATTTTTCAAAATATTGAATTTTAAAATTTTTATTTAGATTTTCAATTTTTGTAAAATTGATTTTTTGACTACAACTTCTCAAAGAATGAAATTTAAAAGCTTATGTAAGGGAAATAAAGATTCCTTGCGTCGAAGCGAATCGATTGACCTGTATGATTAATGAATTTTATAGAATTTTAAGAAAATTATGATTATTTTTAATTTTGAAAATCGTTAATGCTTAAAAATGAGCACAAAAAATATAAATATAGTTAAATGAAACACCCGAGATCGAATTCACAGCAAGTTAAAAATACAATTAACCATAACTTTCTTATTTCTCAATTAAATGCATTAATCATACCCTCATAAGAAATTCAACTAGGTATATAGTGGAATAACTATGCAAAATTTCATCAATTTATCTCTACGCGTTTTCAAGAAATTGCTGGATCGTGACACACACGCAGACACACAGACACACGCGCGCGCGCGCCCACGCACGCATTTTTCAGAGCATCGTATTAGATATATTGCCCTTGAAATATGTTCAAAAGAATCTTTTTTAGGAAACTGAATTTTGTCACCATTACAAAGCTTCCTCTATGAAGAAGCTACAATCTTATTTAAGCTACTATAAATAAAATAAATAAAATAACTTTCAAGTGATTACACAGTATTGCATCATATCACTAATTATTATTTTAGAAGATAGGTGAAAAATTAATTCCTCTGCTTCTTCCTGTACACTTTTTATAACGAGGTCGGTGAATCACAATCTGTAAACAAAATTTTAAATAGTTGTGAAAAAAATTATCGAGAAGAATATGTATCGAATAAAATTCTAAAAAGTTAACGATAAATAATAGAATAAAAAAGATTATCGTAAATTCACTCATTTTACTGATGCGTGACATTCTTCAGTTTTCGGCATTTCCGAATTGGCCCTTTATGGATACCATTTTCTGCATTCGCACCTCTCTTTGAATTTCGATTATTTTCCTCTGTTTGAGCATGAAGCTTTATTTAATATAGGTATTTACGTTATTATATTTAAACCATTCAGGACAATGTCGGTTCCTAAAGTATATTCTTTCTATAGACAAGTTCTTCAATATTTGATGGGACGACCAATAAGTACTACAGTACATATTGAATACCAAGAGTTGAATAGCAATTACTTCGGTAAATGTAAGTTTTGCTCTTGTGACCTTTTTTACCTCCTCTTTCGTATCGTCTTTGTTAGGATATTCACGGAAATTTTAAAAAATCAGTTTCCTTTCAGCCAAAGTAGTTTGTTCCACGATTTTAACACAAAAGCACGTCCGCTTGAAAGAAGTAGAAGGACATGTACTAATTTGATATATTTATGAAGATCCTTGATGAGCTCAAATCATGAGATTTTTCTTCCAGAAAAATGCGGCTCGAAGTCGGGGTTACCAATGTAGGTAATTTGGGATTCCGTAATATGTCCACAACGGAATTATTATTAGTGGCCTACATCCACTGATTCCAATAATCAAATACAAAATTCAGGATCTCCAAAGACAACAAAGTAAATATTTATTTAAACTGAAGAAAGTCCAGAACATGGACGAATACAAAAATATGGCTGACTAGCCGTGAACGAGAGAACAGAAGTTATGTATTGAATATAGAAAGTCTTCTCGTTTTAGAGTTCGACTAGGCGACCAACCACCCACTCCACTGATTGGCAAGGTTGGGTAGATTATTCCTATAAGCAAAATATTTTGGTAATCGGTGACAGAGTTTTACTCATCGATGTTGGGGATTTTGCTCACTGCTTTTGAGGACAGTGTGGAATCAGTCATTTTGCATGTCTGTAAACGGTGGACAAACGAGAGTTTTGCATGCATGTGTAAAGAAAAAATAATATATCTGCGTTTCATTAAATGTAAAGATTTTCTCTAAAATGCATTTGCATAGCTTCTTCACCAGAACGGCAAAATATTACTCAAGGTCCTCAAGGTGTTGTATCTGTGTGCGTTACATATGTATGAGATATGTAGGTAGGGTGGTCTTTAACAGGGATATTTTCGAATTTCTTTGCTCCCTGGGGCTCAAATGCTTCCAAATAGATAAATAAAATTATCTGAAAGTTTGAGCTCTTAATATTAACTTTAAGGTAGTCCGCACTCCTAACTAAGTATCTTATGGAAATAACATGAGCAAATTCCATTTATTTTTTAGAATTTTATAACTCAGCGAAAAATGAATCAAAAGCAATAATTCGCTTCATATTTTATTGGAAATTTGACGTTCTACCAAAAAGGTCTCTTATGATTTTTCGCTAAATCTATTGGCTTAAGAGTTATTCGAGCTCAAATGTTAATTATTATATAACACAGGTACACATAAAAAAAGTGATAATGTCCAAAAACCGAATCTATATATTCGTATGTATTTTGACGCGCTGAATTCGAATCCGGAGTCCGTTTTGCTCCATCACGTCAAATTTAAGGGCATTTGAAGGTCAAAACGGCAAAAAAAAAATCGATTCACAGAAGGTAACTCTCATTTCTATGGTTTTAACGGACGCTGAATCCGAATCTGGAATCCGTTTGATTCCATCATGTCTGCATCAAGGTCAATTCAAGGTCAAATTTTCAAAATGTGAAAAAAGTGAATTTTTGACTTCAAATTCTGAAAGAGCGGGAAATTTTACGTTCAGATATGGTATTCATTTTTATTTTTATGATGATCCTAAAGGTTATTTCTAGGTCAATTTAAGTTAGTAACTTGATAGTTCAAATGACGATTCCAAAGATACGAAAATGTTTCTTCGTGGAACTTGACTACAGTTTTCATACGTTTTGAAGGTCGCTGAGTCCAAATTCGAAGTCCATTAGACCGCAGCACGTCAAGGTCAAGGACATTTGAAGGTCTAGCTGAGGTCAATTAAGTCGTTTGAGAAGCGATAACTAGTATTTCTATGATTTTGAGGGTCGCTATATCTGGATACGGTCTCAGAATTGCTCCAAACCTGTCACCCCGATCACAAATGATATGTGCATAGTTTGTGAAACTTCTGTCCAGGCACATATATCGAATCAGCCGTGCATTACCTTCATAGAGATGAAGGTACTCCAAGATGCAAACAGCGTTTCGTGATATTGCAAAAATGCACACTTTTCTTCTTTTGTAGCGAATCCTTTTGTCCTCAAAAGATCTATGTAACGAATTTCTCTTTCTTTTTTGCGTCTTCATCATGGTGTCCCTCTTAAGCATCCAACAAAAATCTGGCATCATGTTTACATCCCACTTTCCTTGATACTGAAATTCCATTTCCTTAATATCTTGATGAAAACGTTCACCCTGTTCTTCACTGTAGTCTCCGAGATTTTCTGGGAAGTAATTGAGATGAGAGTGTAGAAAATGTAATTTCAAATTCATCAAACAACCTAACTTCTTGAAGTTTTCCAATAAATGTTGAACTAAATTTTCGAAATCATCACTTTTTTGATTTCCTAAGAAATTCTCTGAGACTTTTTGGAAACGATTCATTTTTGTGACAAATTTGTCATCTCTGAACAGAGTGCGAATTGGCGGATCATCAAAGATATCTTCTTTTAGTTTGGTATCGCTTATGCCCGGAAACTTCTACCCTAAGTATCCGAAACATTCACCAGCCTTGTCCAGAGCTTTGACGAACTGCTTCATGAGTACATAGTGATTCTTTTTTTCTCTACTATCCCAGAGACATAAGAAACAGGGATTTTTTGTAAAGCCTGATTATTCTCCCAGAATCAGAGTTGCAATTTTAAGATCGCCATAGACTTTCCATTGGTGTTCTGAGTAATTAATTTTTTCCAATACTATTGCCAAATTTTCGAATAGGTGCTAAAGAGTTTCCATTGTGCAGAAGGACAGATTTTAGGCTCTGTTTTGAAGAGTTGATGAACAGTTTTCACTGTTCAGCCTTATAAATAATAGGTTTCGATTCATTCATCAACCCTCTCACATCTGTACAAAATATTAGCGAATTTTCTTCATCTTTGTGAAAGAATTCCCGAAACTTCTCTTCCCTGTTCCGATAAGCACAAGCTTTAGTCCCGGCTGACAACAAGTTTTTCTTTTTTAATGCTGCGACTAAATACTCAGCTCCATCTTTGGACAATCCTAAATCTCTTATCAGATCATTCAACTCGTGTTGGTTGAACGTTTCTGGAGTCTTGTGCTTAATATTATCAGATAAATATTAATTTTCTTCGCTGTCATTTGATCATGAGCTTCCACTAATTTCCCTCTCTTCGAGCATGACTGACCATTCCATTTCTACTGGTACTTCGACTACAGCTTCAATTTCGGAAGTAGTCGGTTTTTTGACTGAAACTACGATAGCATACAATATGGTAGATTTACTACTTATGTTAAAGCAAAAGGGTTCACTACAAAAGAAGAAAAGTGTGCATTTTTGCAATATCACGAAACGCTGTTTGCATCTTGGAGTACCTTCATCTCTATGAAGGTAATGCACGGCTGATTCGATATATGTGCCTGGACAGAAGTTTCACAAACTATGCACATATCATTTGTGATCGGGGTGACAGGTTTGGAGCAATTCTGAGACCGTATCCAGATATAGCGACCCTCAAAATCATAGAAATACTAGTTATCGCTTCTCAAACGACTTAATTGACCTCAGCTAGACCTTCAAATGTCCTTGACCTTGACGTGCTGCGGTCTAATGGACTTCGAATTTGGACTCAGCGACCTTTAAAACGTATGAAAACTGTAGTCAAGTTCCACGAAGAAACATTTTCGTATCTTTGGAATCGTCATTTGAACTATCAAGTTACTAACTTAAATTGACCTAGAAATAACCTTTAGGATCATCATAAAAATAAAAATGAATACCATATCTGAACGTAAAATTTCCCGCTCTTTCAGAATTTGAAGTCAAAAATTCACTTTTTTCACATTTTGAAAATTTGACCTTGAATTGACCTTGATGCAGAATGATGGAATCAAACGGATTCCAGATTCGGATTCAGCGTCCGTTAAAACCATAGAAATGAGAGTTACCTTCTGTGAATCGATTTTTTTGCCGTTTTGTCCTTCAAATGCCCTTAAATTTGACGTGATGGAGAAAAATGGACTTCGGATTCGAATTCAGCGCGTCAAAATACACACGAATATATAGATTCGGTTTTCGGACATTACCACTTTTTTGTGTGCCTGTGTAATTATTAATATTATCAAGTATAATTATTAAGTAAATATTTATTTTATAAAATATATCAAATTTTCGTTGTGAAATTTTTTCAATTAATAAAACAAATATTTTTCTGATATTCAAGATAAAAAAATTAAAGTACAGGTGAAATATGATACCGTTTGGATAATTAGCCTCAATAATATAATGATCTGAAAAAATGTCCGGACGTGTGTGTACGTGTGTGTGTGTGTGTGTCACGATCCAGCAATTTCTTCAAAACGCGTATAGATGAATTGATGAAATTTTTGCATAGTTATTCCACTATATACCTAGTTGAATTTCTTACGAGAGTTTAACAAAATATTTTATTTTACAAGTTTTATATACTTTTATAATTTTCGAAAAATTCATTCTTCTATTATAACTTCTCAAATATTGAAAATTTAAAGTTAGTGTACAGAAAATGAAGATTCCTTTCATAGAGACGAATCGATTGACCTATATGATTAATTCATTTCATTGAAAAATAAGAATGTTATGGTTAATTGTAATTTTAAAAAAGTAATTTTTCGACTATAATTTAAAGAAGTTACATTAAAGATGTAAAGGAAATTGAAATTCTTTGTCTCTAGACGAATCGATTCACCTTAAAGATTAATGTATTTTATAAAAAAATAAGAAAGTTATGCATTATTGTAATTTTCGAAAATGAATTTTTTGAATATAACTTCTCAAGTAATCAAAATTTAATGCTGATGTAAAGAATACTTAATGCTTCCTTTGTGAGGAAGTAAAGTGCTCATTGATTGAGTAAAAAAGTTGATACAACTTGACAGCTAGTTTATATTTTCCATATTGCAAATTTGATATATTTTATAAAATAAGTATTTACTTAATAATTATACTTGATAATATTGATAATTACATAACAATTAAACTTTGAACTAGAATAACTCTTAAGCCAATTGATTTAGTGAAAAATCATAAGAGACCTTTTTTGTAGAACGTCAAATTTCCAATAAAATATGAAGCGAATTATTGCTTTTGATTAATGTGTTGCTGAGTTATAATATTCTAAAAAACAAATGGAATTTTTCCCATGTTTTTTTTCATAAGAAACTTAGGTTGGTGTACGGACTACTTTTAAGTTAATATTAAGAGCCCAAACTTTCAGAGAATTTTTTTTATCTATTTGGAAGAATTTGAGCACTTGGGAGCAAAGAAATTCGAAAATGTTCCTATTAAGGACCACCCTAATGTAGGTCCACGATTTCACAGAGGTAATGTAGAAAGCAGAAGAAACTAACCAATTTTGGTTCAAGTCTAGGCTATCGTGGACATTATATCCCTATCTACGAATTGAGACTTACATGGGCATGTTTACTCTCAGCTTCATTCTGCAATAATAATTGAATGTCTAAGTGTTATTACTAATGTTAATACTAATTGAATAAAATTCATTGGTAATAACACTTAGACATTTAATTATCATTAAATTATCATCTAATTAGCATTAAAAGCAGAAACTCACTAGCGCGAGAACGTGTCACGGCGGCAAGCCCCAGTCGTATAGTACAATTGAAAGCTCCAGCGCTGACATAAACTAATGTCATAACTACTCCTAAACTATTGAATATTTTGATTTGAAATTTTCCAAAAAACTTTATTATAGTTTACTCCGCATTTTTGTCGCGAGAAGTTTTTGCCTACTCAAAATTCCCTCAATAAGCAAAACACTTGAAGATGCAAAAGTCCGATTCACGCCAAATATAAAAACAATTAATAACAATTTTTTAAAAGTAAATTTTTGAATTTCTATTGCTCTATAAATCGAAGGACATCTTAAAGCATATTCCCTGAAAATTTCATTTAAAAATTCCAAAAACTGACGGATTGAGCTCGAGCTAAAGAGATACGCGGATTAAAATAGATTATTCCAAAGAAGTCAATTTTCTGGCTTTGATTTGAAAACTAAAATAGCTAAAACTTTTTTTCTAAAAGAGAAAAGATGCGCAATAAAATTTTACATGTTGATATACCCTTAAAAAATTCAGATTCCAAAATTTTCTTCACAGCCTCCAGAGAACTACGAGAAAAGTTTATACGCCTTTATTTGATCCGGACCCTCAATTATAATATTTGTTGAATATAATGAAGAAATAGAATTTTTAAGTTAAAATTTGATCCAACACCCTTAAAACAAAATTGTTTAATCTTACCGGCCATATCATTTCCCAATAAATGATTTCATTGTGAAAACCTTCCACTGATTCCGTGATTGGATCCGTATCAATAACTTCTAATTCTTTGGCTGTATTATCCCATTCTTTTCTGTAATCAACATCTAACTGGACTTGAAGAAAATCAGCAGCAGAAACGTCTGAAAAGGATCCATAAACCTTGTATGCATACAATCCGGAATCAGATTCCAGTCTACGCCATATTATCATGTCTTCCCTTTCGATGAAAGGTTCCCAAGATTCACCTGTGATTATCGTTTTCATTATTATTAAATTAGTACTTATAAATACTTTTTGTACAACAAGCATGATTTCAGTAATTTTTCATATCTATTAAGTGAGGCCAAAGCTCTATTTTTTCTCTCCCTAGGGAGTAAAATTGAAGAAAATGTTACACCTACGAGCTCGCGTTTTACTATATCGAGCTGCTCATTATAAAAATTTAAAGTGCATTTATAAGATACTATAATATAAATAATAATTAGGAAAATTTAATTTAAATATAAATTTGTTCTTTAAATGTTTTTTTTTATTAAAAAATCAAAATAAACACTTAATTTTAAAAATAAGAAAGAATAATTTTGTAATATGAGCAAAAATAATCTCTAGTAATGTAAGATTTTATTTAGAATATAATGTTATGATTATATGTACGAATTTAAGAAAGAAGTTTATGAGAACTCTACCACAGAGTGTTTAGAAAAACTGTATACGAGTAAACTAAACAATTGATAATATCTGAGACAAAGAACCTTTAGCTTTTGAATCTGAATATGTCTCTTAGGTTGATCTGGTTAGTTAGTTCTTCGATAGCTCTCAATCAGTATAGACCTCTGATTAAAAGGGATATTTGCTCGTATTAAAACTCTGTGTCTTTATTCTTATTACCTTACCTGAATCCCATAATTCTAATAGGTTATGGGCCCAGACACAGATTAAAATTATAATTTTAAAGTTTTGTGTAAAATAAATTAAAAAGGTGAACATTAAAATAGTGTTAAAAAATAACTTTGAAATTCACAGTGCCAAATTAGAAGTGAAACTTAAAACAATAGTGCAGTGACAATACAGTGACATTATAGTGAAAATGGATGATACAAGTAGGAAAACTAAAAGAAACATTACACCATTTAATGGGGAAAAATACAGCATATGGAAAATGAGAATTCGTGCATTAATCGAAGAAGAAGATGCATTACAAGTGCTTGATAATGAACCACCGGAAATAATGACTGACGAATGGAAAAAGAAAGAAAGATTAGCAAAGGGTGCAATTATTGAACATTTGAGTGATGCAACACTTGGATTTGCCACAAGCATTGACACCGCAAGAAGTATACTGAGTAAACTGGATTCTTTGTACGAGAGGCAGAGCTTGGCAACTCAACTGGCAGTAGAGAAGAAATTCATTATTTTTAAATTTAAAGCAGATATTCCCCTCACCAAGCATTTTATGCTTTTCGATGAAATGATAGTAGAACTCCAAGCAGCTGGAGAAACGTTAAAAGAAACAAGTAAAATTGCAAGATTACTATTGACACTACCAACAACATACGATCCAGTTGTCACAGTGATTTAGACAATAGCTGACGATAAATTGATTCTAGCATTTGTAAAAACCAGGCTGCTGGGCTACGAGATAAAATTAAGAAATGAAAGAAATGACACAAGCAGAAAAGTTTTACAAGCAGAGGTTCAACCACTGGATAAATCACAGAAGCAGAGCAAGGGAACTGGAAATACATTTAACAATCATCGATCAAACATTAAAAACAAACCATTTAATAAATTCACACAAGCATTCAAAAATCAACAAACTCAGAGAAATCATTTCAAGAAATATCATTTCAACAATTTCAATAATTATGCTAAAAAGTGCGAACACTGCGGACGATGAAATCACGAGAAGAGGAACTGTTATTATTGCAAGAAAATGTAGCAGAATTCGAAAGACCGTCAACGAACAATCCAGACTTTTTAAATGGAAAGCAACGAGGGTGGTTTTGCGTTTATGAGTGGAGTCGGACTGTCATCGAAGAACTTAGCCAATAGAAAAGATAAGTTGAAGCTTGCATTTATGGAAAGCAAGCGCGTCTTAGTTTTTCAAAAGAAAGAAACAGATCACATGTAATAAGACCTTTATTTATCATTCATTCAGATGTGTGTGGACCTATAAATCCTATAACTATGATGAGAAAAGATATTTTGTAACTTTTATAGACGAATTTACCCATTGCACTGTTGTTTATTTACTTACTCATAAATCAGATGTTTTCAAAACGTTTCAAGATTTTTGTGCCAAAAGTGAAACACACTTTAATTTAAAAATAGCACATTTATATTGTGATAATGGGACTGAATGTTCATCAAATGAATTTAAGTTCTTTTGTAAAGAAAAAGGACTTCAATATCATTTGACAGTACCATACACACCTCAACAAAATTCCATTGCAGAACGAATGAATAAGTCATTAACAGAGAAAACACGAGCTGCGATACATGGGGCAGAATTAGGCAAAGAACTTTGGGGAGAAGCAATTTTAACTGCGACTTATTTACTAAACTTATCACCAACAAAAGCCCTTTAAGTAAATAAAATTCCCTATGAACTATGGCACAATAAAAAGGCTAAACTAGATCACTTAAAGGTTTTCGGTAGTATTGTTTATGTTTACAATAAAAACAAAAAAATTAAGTCTGATAGACGTTCATTTAAAGGGATACTTGTAGGATATGAGGTAAATGGTTATAAAATACTGAATACAGAAACACATAATTTTATTGTTGCTCGTGATGTTATATTCGATGAAATCAATTTCAAAATTTCGCGCCCTCCTGTACATAATGAAAGAATTGAAATAAACAATTGCAATATTAAAAATCGAAACATTGAAATGGATCATATTGAAAATTCTAGTATTATTAAAAGACAAAAACTAGAAATTGATCAAAATACATCAGAAACAAATAAAGAGGAAGAGAGTAAAATCAACAAATCTAATATCCAAACGGATAAAGTTGATAAAGCGTTGTTTGCAGTCGAAACAAACTCTCAAGAAGGTCCAAAAGAAAATGGGCTGCGACGAAGTGCATGTATTAAAAACATGCCTAAAATTTCTTATAATGAAGAGCATTGTTATCAAATAAGTGCACAGTCGGTTGTTTCTGATGTTCCTAAAACTTATGAAGAAATAAAAGATCGAAATGATAGATTTGAATGGGAGAAAGCAATGAAAGATGAAATTGCTTCCCTTGCAGAAAATAATACTTCGAAAACAGTGAATTGTCCGGACAACAAAAACGTTGTACGTTGTAGGTGGGTATTTGTTATTAAAAATGATATTAATGGAAACCCAACTAAATACAAAGCCAGAATAGTAGCGAAAGGTTTTAGTCAACAATATCTGTCTGATTACAATGAAACATTTGCACCAGTTGCGCGAATCACTACCTTTCGAATTCTTTTAGCTTTTGATAATCAGTATAATTTACTAATTCACTTTTATAACTGAAGGTATAAAAGCAGATAAAAATCGAGTATGTAAATTAAATAAAGCAATATATAGCTTGAAACAATCTGCTCGATGTTAGTTTCAACAGTTTGATAAGGTTCTTAGAAAGCATGGTCTTAAAAATTCCTCAATAGACGACTGTTTGTATTTTTTGGATAAAGGTCATGTAAAAAGAAACATTTATCTTATTTTATACGTTGATGATATATTGATAATTACTTTTGAACAAAATATTATGTTGAATTTCAAACGATATTTAATGAATCAATTTTCAATGGTAGATATGAAAGAAGCAAAATTTTTCTTAAGTATAAATCTTGAGAGAAAAAACATTATTATTACTTTAGATCAAAGCGCATATCTTCAGCGAGTTCTCAAAAGGTGTAACATGTATGATTGCAATGCAGTTAGTACTCCTTTATCTGTTAAATTAGATTATGCTGCGTTAGATTCAGAGGTGATTTGTAAAGCACCATGTAAAAATTTGTTAGGATGCCTAATGTATGCTATTAATTACTCGTTCGCGGGCTACTCTATCGCCTTTGCTCGTCTCCCCTCTCCCCCCACTTTTTCCAGGCGAATTGAGTAGTATGGTACGGTGGTGAGAGAGTGTGAGTACGATGTTCTTAGACATGGAGCCGTTACCATCTTGTATCGTGCGTGCTAGTAAAGAATTGTTCTCTACGCTTCTATTATTCCTATAATTTAATGTATAGTGGGACCTTTAAATAAACTTATACTTATGAATTTAAAGAAAAGAAAAGTGATCTAGTGTTCATCAGTAATTCACCACCCCCATTCAACTTACTCTCAAACAATTATTTTCGAAAACATTACCACCTTTTTTGCTCTAACAAATAAGTATCACTTGTAAACGTATATTTAGTTCTGCTTAACAAATGATGCCCTTTTTTGGAATTTTGAATAGTATTTTTAATTGCTTCAATAAATTTCAGAATAAATAAATGACAGTTAAATAAACCGAAAAAAAAGGAAAATATGTACTTTTACTTAATCTTATCATTTCCGCATCGACATCGCAGCCATCGAAAAGAGAAACGAGCAAGCAAGAAACGCTGCTGCGCACGCGCAGCAAGGCAAAGATAGAGGGATATTACATGCACACAAAGAAGTTTCGTGTAGCCGCCGCGCGAAACGTCAGATCGCTGTCATACTTCTCTCAGTGCAGCTTTCTTTTTCTATTCCTCTATCGCTTTTTCGGCCTTCTCACACACACGGAAAAAATAGTTCTGGAGGCACTACAGAACTTGTTACGGATATGAGAAAAAGTCGAAAAGAATTACGGATCAACTTTTCTGTAAATATTATTGAATATGATCTAAATGAATTAAATATAATTTGGGAAGAATTCTTGAAGAGAACAGTAATTTTACTCACGTGAATGTGGAAAATTTAAGTAAATTAAAAGAAGGAAAAACACAGTGGAAAACGGGATATTTTACAGACGAGTTCGGGAATTTTCAAGGTCATTGCAAATTTCTAGTACAAAAAAAAATTCCGATTTATAGAGGGGCGCTGCTATATTTATCATTGTAAGCATACCTACGCAAGATAAGGTAGAACCTAGAATTTGCTTTATGATTTATATTACAAATGTTTATTTTTATTATAATTGCACACATTAGATACTATATAATTGTTATATTCTTAAACATAGATAAAGATTTTTGAACAATTTATTATATTGAGGAACTGAAACAGAAAAATCGGATTAGAGAATGCCACAGGAATCGAACACGAACTTCTGGAATGGCATCAAGATGATTTTCCACTGAGAGTTAGAATTTTATCGTACATATGAATGAAATGCTATAAAACATTTCTACAATTCACAATTATCGATTATTGTTAGGAATATCAATTCGCGCTCTTTTTAAAATGTAGATGTCACCACGTATTGGATATGTTCCACTTCTTGACTTAGCTTCCAATCTACCCTTTCGTTTTACTCTGTATTAAAAACTAAATATGTCGGCTGATTGTGACTAATTGGTGTAAAAATTACTTCTGCGCATTGTACGGATCCTTTATATCCTTAACAGGTTATGGGCCCAGGTCCGCAAAGTGCAAGAATAAGTAAATAACAAAAAAATCGTGGAAGCGTCTACACGAAGCATTTCCAAACTTTTGCTTAGTGTTTGAATTTACAGAAACACGAACAGCAACGTTTGTATAAGTGTCACGCGACTCAAGCCAGTGCCTTTAGTATTTTACGATTTGTGCGATATAATTTAATCATTAATTGGAGCGAATGCGCACGAACGGACATTACCTCACTTATAGAGACCCATAGTGACGCGAGTTACAATTTCGTTTTAAAAAAGACACGCTCAACATAACATAAAATTTTCACGTGAACGCGCATGAATGATTCAGACAATATTGCAGTGAAATCTAGTGATGAGAATAAATAAAAATTTGTTTACTATGGTAAATACAAATGTAATGTATTCCACGCGACTCGAAATTCTCTCGAAGAACGTGGATCACATAAGATCGCAAGGTAAAAATTATAGAAGAGTACGATGCAAGGAATCAAAAACTGATGAAGACCGATTTCGGCGTTATTTTTGTGAAAAGTCATCACCCAAGGACGAATGCTCCGAAGAGCAATTACAATAACAGACATTAGGATGACGGGAAACCTTCAGAATCCCGCGTAAACTAGAACTGCAGTTTTTGTAAGAAAAAGAATTTAGAAAAGGAAAAGGTTAATATTGTCGAGGTATCCTACTTTATAAATTCAGAATCCGAGAAGTGAACGAAAATATCAGATAGCAGCGAAAACACCAATAAATGATGTATTGACAGCGGGTGTCTCATCTTTGTAATAATCCAAATTCGTTCACCAAATTAAAACAGACCCAAAGTGGCCTAAAATTGACCAGCAGTGCAATCACAGAGGTAAAAGCGAAAGGTGACGTCAAGATAATCGCTTCGAACGGTAAACAGAGTAAGTATATTATACTTGAAAAGTTGTTTTACCGAAAAGTTATAGGTTATCTCCCGAATTTTTCTCATATCCGCCACATCGGAATAGTTCGGTCATTCTTCTAACATAGTACTATTTTTTTCCGTGTAGTCTACTCTTATATGTCTATAGTTACTATACATTACCGGTAAAATTATCATATATTAAATCTGATATCAGTAGAAATCGTGTCTATATCACGAGGATCGTTTGAAATCATGTATGTTATAAAAAATATCTTCATTGAAGGGAGGGAAAGTCCTTCCCCTCCCTTAATGCATCATATATTATTATTAACGTGTTAAAATGTGTTATTTTCGTTTAAAATTACCTTCTGGACAAGCAGCTATTGCAGGCCTTTTCCCCTGACAATTACAATAGTTTACATCTAACTGAATAACATCTACGACAAGGCGTTGATGACATTGCGAACACACAACTGTAGAATCATGCAACTTATGAATTTCATCTATTTCACAAGTGAAGCTGTGGACAAAATATTAAATAATTTTTCTGTAATCATTTCTAGTTAAATAGTCAAAATTTATTTTCAAATATTTTTAGTTTGTAGTAATTCATAATATTCTCGAAAATTCAACATCAATAGGGGAAAATAAACCTTTTATGAGAAGGGTGCCATTTTTGCAACTGGAACACAAAACGAATTGCAAGATTAGGCAGACTAGACAAAAGAAACATACAAAAAATTAGGTTTCACTTTGCTGTGATATTTCGCTATACTTTGTTGAAAATAATAAATTTTCTGTTGACTGTTGAATTTTCGTTTCTCTTATCTTGATTGAAATTAAAAGATAAAGTATGATGATTAAAAATTGTTGAATAAAATTTCGAATTTTATAAGAAAAGTCCGTATTATTTCGAAGCAGATACTCTTAATATTTTTACATTCTCATCAGAGAGAATGTATTATATTTGTGTAAAACTTAACCCCCTCGCGTGATAAACAGAAAATTATAAGATAAGAAAATAATAATTAAAAATCATTTGTCTCTGTTGAGAATGTGTTCCTTAAGGTCAATAGAACCTTAAGAAATTTAAATAAACGTATATAAACGAATTAAAGCACGCATACGATGATGAGAATGTGTGATCACAAGGCACCCCTAGTTTTAAGCAAGAATATAGTAATTTACACATTACTGAAAAGTATCCTGAACATTTAAGAAGGAAAAACAATCTTATTTCACCTTTCATTTCAAAAACAAAATTAATTCAATTAAATTGATGAACTTATTTGTTTAAATATTTTGTGCAAAGTTATTCACCTACCTAAAAAATTAGGTTTTATATGTATGTAGAATGTAGGACAAAAATTTGAAAAGTGTGTTTTCAGATTGATTTTACAAATTTTTTTTTTAGAGCAAATGACACTATTCGTGGATATTTGTATAACAAATAGCTACATTTATATCGATACTAATAAGATATTGATATACACTACCTTTTCATTTCCTCATCCGTTATACGCTCCTTATCCCAATTATATGCACCGGCACCTATTGCACCAAAAAGATACTTTTTTCTTTTATGACACGTTTTTCGTCTCAAAGATTTGATGAATTCTTTAAGAGCCATCTCATCCCAAAGGCGTACGTATAATTGAAATATCTGTATACTTCGTCTAATCCGCTGGGCAGCTATAAACTCAAATTGCTTTATAAATGTACAAAATAATTGAACACCTTGTTCTCGGAACCATGAATTCATTCTTCGGCTATACCATCTGCTGAATTTTCCATAACTCCAGGATCGACTAGAAGCTGAATCAAAAATTCCAATAACACATCATATTTTCATTTTCTGTCATCCTCTATTATTACTTTAGAAATAAATATTATTATTGGAACATAGGTTCCAAAAAAGTCCTAAAATTTAGAATATAAGTACCAAAAATAAAAAGTCCTACAACTTAGAACGTACATTTCAAAAGAATAGCTCGAGATATTGTAAAATATTTTACAGAAATCAACATAGATTTTAAGAGATTTTTCATAATATAATCATAAAAATTGCAGGATTCGTGCTTCAATAGACAATAGATATGGTAGACTTTTTGACATGGCGTTGTATAATTTCAGTATAATTCCCAAAGAATGGCTCTATTCGCACAGTGTGACGACAGAGTTAAAAAAAGTCTTATTTATAAGAGTCTAAGTATTTTCGTAACGCTTTTGAGTTATGAAAATACAGTAAGAGCTGTAAGGAAACGCTGTAATTGTAAATGTAGCGTGCTATTCAAAATCGAATTAATTGAACTCGGTTTTGAATTGCGCGCAAATTCTTTGCATATTACAAAAATTCTTTTTAAGATATTTTTCTTCAATCGCCGAATTATTACACTTCTACAAATGTTTCAATTCCGGTAATTTAAAACCAGCTAACATAATGAACTAATTCTTAATTTTTTAGCTATTTATAAAATTATAAATAAAAGGAACTATTTCATTATTATTATTACACAATTAACGAGATTATTAATTATTTATGGCAAATTTAAATTTCAGGAATAGATGGAAACTTAACAATTCATTTAATTTATAATTCGATACATTTTTAAATAAATCGGTTATTTCATATTTTCGGTAATTATCTTTGTTAATTTTTAAATTCTCATCAGAGAATGTAATAGTTTTGTTTAAAATTTGCCCTCCCCATTTTTTGTCAAATGTCAACGTTTTTTGACTCCCTGAATCCGAAAACATGTTTTGATCATTTTTAAAATTAAAAAAAAAATTTTTATGTAACGCAAGCATGATTTACGCGTTTTATCAGCCTCATTTTGTTCTGAAAGTGACCGTTTACACGACTTTAGGCGCGGACTGTACGATTCTGTCTCCATAATACTCCTAGGGCTATTATAACGCTATTATTGTACAGTATCACGCGCATTTGTATCTGCGTCGGTTTATTATTCCACTCCGATGCAGCCAGTACTGCCACTTGTGTGCGTTCAATCGTACTGTATACTCATTGTCGCTGTAACCCTAACCTAAAAATTTTCACAATAATCCGAACAAAATTGTATCCGTCCTCGCAGCATTCTGTCCATTCTGTTAATTTGATTTTTCGATTTTGAACATTTTACAAGACTGGTATAACCACTTTTTGAATTTTCTTCAAAAATTTCAAATTTTTAGCCAAATAACGTGAGATATCTACATACTTCACAACCTCATATTCTCTAAATTCAGACATCGCGTCCACGATCTAGACCGGCTCCAAAATGATTCCAAGCCTGTAAATCTTTGAAAACTCGATTTAAAAAAAAAATTCGTTCGAAAATCATGTAATTTAAGTGATACCACCGGAAAGAGCACACTTCAATCTATAAGTATACATTTAAAACATTTTTTTTTGCTCGAAATGCAATAGCTGTGAGCGCGGGAAGAGAAGTGTACGCTTCCTGTAAGCAAATATTTGCTTCCTCATAGAGGAAGCATTAAGTATTCTTTACATTGTAATGGTCCTTCATACCATTACTACCATCGAGACGCGATTAACACCTGTGCATAGGCTATCAGAGATACAGTTGCCGGCAAGCTAGAGAGCGGTCGGGATATCGCTCGGCAAAGGTTTCGGATGGATTGCGCTAGATGCGCGGAACCACGTTTTCCCGCGAATGACTTAGTTTCGCACAGGGTTAAAAGACGGGCGTCTGATCCCTGCCGTCACTCGTTCACGAGTCGATCTAAAGCATAGCTGGACATAGTCTTTGCGCTATAGAACGACTCGGTTTTTGCTGACTAACCTTAGTTAGGTAGCTGAGATCATCGAGAGCTTCTCTTCATCCGACGTCACGTGAGACTACTACAGGAGCCAAGCAGCCATCTTCGGTACATTTCTTCAAACCGCCAGGTAGTTCTAATTTGGGAAGCTTTATACGCTGTACCAGGCTGAGGTTTCCCAAATTTTATCTTTTTTCTGCTTTCGTCACGGTAACGAGGTCGTATTTGTCGGGTTCTTTCGTACGCTGCACTAGGCTGGGAGAATTTGACAAAATCCTATGAGCCTGTTACCAGTTATTTGCTATATTTGTCAAGTTCCTTCGTACGCTGTACCAGGCTGGCGCAGCACCAGGGCTGACTATATCGTGATTCCTTTTGCAAAATTGTTGTTATTCGGAGGGGCGACTTACAATTATATGTTCTACTACGCGACGTGACGTCACATTAAATATATTTGGTCAGAATCGTTACTATTCGGAAGAGCGACTTACGATTATATTTATTCGGTCGGACTCGTTACTATTCGGAAGGGCGACTTACTTATGTTCAACTACGTGGCGTGACGTCATATTGAGAATACTTAGGTAGGACCGTTACTATTCAGAGGGACGACTTACATTCCAGGCAAGATGTCACGGCATGACGTCATAACGGGATTCTATAGGATTCACGAACGGGTAATCTTCTCGCAGAGTGGTAACTTTACCATAAGTGACCACAACTAGATAAACACGTCATCAATCGGACTTAGATTTGAATATTCCCAGAGCTAGGGACAAAATTAAAGTTTCCTTGCTAGTTTCGTTGCGAATTAGAGATTTGTATCACTTTGTGATAATTCAAGTAAATTTTCGTGGGGTTTTATAATTTAAATTCATCTTCGCTTTTCTACTTTCATATTTGGACTTAGAGACATTAGTCGTGCTCATAGTTTGCGATGAATTAACTTAAGTTTATATCAAGCCTTTATTATCAATGAGTTTAAGATTGTGTCGAGCCTTTCCGTAGCCGTGACACAGTACTGTCTTTAATCTTTTTCACTTTATTTGAGTAAACTTTTGTTATTAGTTATTGAAATCATTGCGTATTTACCTGTCTCCCTCAGGAACCGTCCCACTCCCACAATTCTAGCCTATAAGAGGGCATAAGTTCTATTATAAGAATATTCATTCGCTCTACGAGGACCAGCCTCCAACAGCAAGAATTGTTACAACATCAGCATTAAATTTTGATTAGTTGACAAGTTATATTCAAAAAATTTATTTTCGAAAATTACAATAAAGCATAACTTTCTTTTTTCTCAATTAAATGCATTCATCATACAGGTCACTCAATTCGTCTCGACATAAAGAATATTCATTTTCCTTGCGTCAACTCAAAATTTTGATTATTTGAAAACATAGAGCGAAAAATTAACTTTCAAAATTATAAATAAACATAACTTCCTTATTTTTAAATGAAATGTATTAATCATGTAGGTCAATCGATTTGTCTCGATGAAAGGAATCTTCATTTCCCTTACACTAGCTTTAAATTTTCAATATTTGAGAAGTTATATTGGAAAAATGAATTTTACGAAAATTATAAAAGTACATAAAACTTGTAAAATTAAATATTTTGTTAAACCCTTGTAAGAAATTCAACTAGGTATATAGTGGACTAACTATGCAAACTTTCATCAATTTATCTCTTCGCGTTTTTAAGAATGAGGAAGCAAAAATAAAAATACCAAAACTTCCAGAACTAACATTTTATCACTTGAAATGGTTTCATATAATGTTAAAAGAGGACAAAAACAGTTTCATCCACTTAACCCCATAGGTTCACATATTGACAGCAATGGACAAGATAGCCAGCGACGGTGAAGACACCAGGTGAAATTATTGAATTACGCCGATATTTTCCTCTAATCAAAAATCGAAAAAGCAAGTACCCTAAGTTTGAACCTATTTTCCCTTCAGAACTTGAAAAAACTTTTAAAAAGTGCCCTTCCTGTGGCCTCTAAAAGTGGACAAAATTTGCCCTTTAAATTAGAGTGTACTCTCAAATTTCACTATTTTTTCGACCTTCCTGCACCAGCCTTAACGACATTCTTTTCTCTGCAACCTTACGTGTACATTTATTAAAATATCAAATTGAAAATGTCTAAAATTAAAGAAACTTTGCTAAAGTATGTTTATCTGGTCTTAAATTTTTGTAAAAATAAAAAGAAAAGTTTTCGAAAAAATTAGGACCAGATAAACCTATTTAGGTTTTTATTTTTTATTAAAATTGTTTTTTATTACAACAATATTTAGGACTAGATAAACTTACCTTAATGCTTTAGCTTCAATTATATAAATTTTTAATTTGATATCTCAATAAATGTAGATGTATCGGTGGAGAGAAAAAATGTCGGTAAAGTAGGGATCGGGTAAGCGGGTGCACAGGGAAAAATGAGCGCGCCTACGGCACGCGGGGGATCACATGTGGTTCATACGTCGTGCTTCGCGCTCCGTGTTGTCCGCTTCGCGCGCTTGTGCCCTTCGTGAAGCTTTCGCCTTACAGGACGTTTGTACCAATATGTTTTATTTAAATTTAAGGGCATGTGATGCTTTACCATAAGGAGCGATTTAGTTTATCCAATTATACATTCATAATAATAAATATTTTTAGCTAATAAGAGTCAAAAAACCTTCGTGTACATAAGAGGAAGGTTTATTGACTCTTATTCGCTAAAAATATTTATTATTATGAATGTATAATTGGGTAAACTAAATTGCTCTTATGGTAAAGTATTATATGCCCTTAATTAAATTATATATTTCTCACATATAATTTATATTTTTATATATATTTTTTAATTTAATTAAATCAAAATACAGCTTTGAATGAAAAAGACAAATAATTTACTTAAGGTATATCGATCTTAAGGAGTACATTCTCCTCAAGGCACTCGTGCTTCGCGCTCGGCTCTGTTTAACAATATTTTTCATGATTAAAACGAAAACTACTGTACATCCTATTGAAAAATGGCCAAAGGAGAACTTGTAGATTTATTTAAGGCGAATAACTATGTTTCGTATCAAATTCTCTGTATCTCGCGTTATTTGGCTCAAAATTTAAATTTTCGATTTTTTAAGGAAATTCAAAAAGTTGTTATGCCTATCCTATAGGGTTTTCAAAAAGAAACATTTTCCATCTTTAAACTTTCTCAGCCAGGTATAAGCATGCGGCAATCTATAATTTATATTCGTAATCTTCAAAATAAAATTATCGAGAGGTGCTTTCTTTAACGTAAGTTGTGCCTATAAAAATATTATAATTCTTATAATTTCAGCAAGTACAAAATCTTTTTCTTTGTGGAATGTACATCACGGAGTTGTTCGTGAAGCATTGCAGAGAAAGGAAAAACTGGAAGAATGTTTCTCTCAAGGAGATAGGTTGTCATTCTTTTTAAATGCTCCTGTTATAAAATGAAAAAACAAATCCCTTGGAAAAATGGTCAAAACTAGCTGCAGCGTATCCTAAATTAGCGAAAATAGCGCCAAATTTCGTTTTTATTGCTGCAGCAAGCGTCCCATGCGAACGGTTTTTTTTCGAAAGCAGGCTGCTGTTTGACTGAACAAAGAAACCTACTATCTGGACCAAAGCTGTATAAGCAATTGTTCTTGCAGTCGATTGATAAAGTGGATTTGTAAAGCAATACGTGGAAAGAAGAGCTTGTTTGTTGCTGATACCTGATTTTATTTTATTTATTATTTATTGTGTCATATTTTATTCATTTATTATATTCTTATGAATAATTTTATACAACCGAAATGAGATTTCATTAAAAGAATGTTATTTTCAACTAATCGATTTTTTTTCGATGCATCGATATTTCTTAAAAATGACCCAATATATCAGACACATCGATGGTTTCTTTTCGATGTTACAACTCTAGTTTGACTTCTAATTTAAGTTTTCTTTAATTCTTTCGAATTTTCAAAATCTTATAAGTCTTTCAATTTTTTATCCAAAAAAATCATTAAGAAAAATTGTTGGACTTTTTGAGTACTACGAACATCCGCCATTAGAATTTTAAAATTGAAAAAAAGTGATTTCAAAAATTTCTAAATGCTCCAATTTTTTGAATTATTATCCAACATGGCTGGCCAACGAACTTGACCTTCATTTTAGGACACTAAATGAGTATATCAAAGAACAATCCAATTCGGTCAATTCTTTCGAAAGTTCTCGTGCTCACAAATTAAAAATCTACAGACACATAGTCAGAAATGTTTTTCAGTTCAGGGGGTCCCAAAACGTGGACTTTTGATGAAAACTGGGGGGGTCAAATTTTACACAAATCTAATACATTCTCTCTGATGAGAATGTAAAAAGGGGGAAGACTGTGCACCCTGGGTAAAGGTGCCGTCCCATGTCGGCAAAAAACGCAAAGCAGAAAGCAGAAAATCATTAGAGTGAAAGAGAAAGAAAGTCTGTCTGTCTCTTTCATTCTTATGATTTTCTGCTTTCTGCTTTGCATTTTCTGCTACCATAGGACGGCACCATAAATCTTACTTGATCTTAAAAGAATAAAATTTTTGGTCTCAAAATTAGAATTGCTATGATTTGTTTTGGTACTTAGGGGATGATTTAGGGCCGATTCCACCAAGGGGCTATTCACTGAGAATTCATCTTAGTCCGTGTTAATCAGACTACCAAGTACTACCCCGACTTCTCTGCGACGACCGTAGTGACGACGAGAGACGACCAATGACTTACCAGTGATGACTAAAGACGACAAGGGACTCATTAGGTGCATCGGTGATAGCAGGCATCACAATTTGGTTGTCTGTCTTTTTCTCTCGCAACATAAATAAATGAGAGTGACAAAGGTACGAATATTTCCGAGTTAGGCCTTGTTGTCTTCAAAAATGGATTTTGAAAATTAAATTTTTGAAATATATGGCTTCGTAGGAAATTTCATGGCGCAACTTTTATTTTCTTACAAAAAAAGTTTATCCTTTACAGTTTTTAAAAGAAAGTGTAAAAACTGGATATTCTGACAAGAAAAATTAATGCATATTTTTATTTCAACTCGCTCCAAAAGACAAAGTTCTGTACATTTTTACATAAAAATTGAAGTACATGTGCTTCAAACTGTTTTGAAGATGACTTTTTTGTTTAACCTTTTCCGATTTGTTATAAAAAAAGCTATTCATTTTTTGCCAAGCGAAACGATTCATAATGAACATTTCTTCCACAGTAAGTTTGGGCTTACTCAAAATTCCCTTCTTAAACGAAGCGTTTGAAAATTGCGTAACATTATTTTAATACTGCTTTTTAAAAAAATGTATAGTTTTTTTTATATCAAAAATTGTCAAAGTTTAAACGAGCATATAATCTTGAAAACAGTATAATATCTCTTCCAATTTTTATATAAAAAGAATCAGAAGAAAGTTTGTCAAAAAATATTTTAAATTTTGTTCTTCTCACAATCAAGTTTTTTCACTTTTATTCAAAAACAGTAAGATACAACTTTTTTGAGACAGCGTATAAGATGCGCTATAAAATTTTGTGCACTAAATAATTATTTAACACGAGCTATTCAACAAAATTATAATTGCATTCAATATTCGCTATTTTGCCAAATAACGTGGACGATACTGCGAACAGACGGAATGCGCATGATCAGAGCAGACTACCTGAGAGACTAACAAAGACGACCAAAAGACTAAATAAGACTACTGCTGACTACTGCTGAGTACTACAAGGATGACTTGATGATTTCGGAAAAGTTAGTCAACGGTCGTCATGAGAATTCTTCAGTGAATAGCCCCTCGGATTCCGCTAACTGTGATTAAATCCATGATTTTTGTACGCAAAGTATTGTTTAACTTAAGTTAATCAAGGATTAAAATTTAATCACAATTGGTGTAATCTGCCCTTAGGGTTGATCCTTATGCGATGGGGGGTTGAAACTGTTTTAAGTGTCTTTTGATATCGAATGGAACCATTTAGCGCAATCAGATTTTAGGTCTCGTCCTTCTTACACCAAAATAACTTTTCGTTGAAAAATTTAGTTTCAGCATAAAGTATGTATAAGGTTCTCGACCAATCACAGGTCTCCATTTCTATTTATAAAAAAGCAGTGATTGGTTAAAAATCTTATGTGTCACGCGTAATACGTTAGGCAAAAGTGTGTGTTACTGGCCTAAAATGTACCTTACTACAATTATATTATCAAATCTTATTAATAAAAAATGTTTTTATCAGAATATTCTGTTATCTCACCCGATCTTGTGTAGGTTCGACATTGGTTGAAAAGAAACGTATTCCTGGCAGGAACACGTGTAAATAAAATAGGTTGAGTGCTTCTCACCAAGGTACCAGATATGCACCGAGAAAACATTTTTAAAAATATTGACTGTCCCACTTCTCAAGTTCAATTAATTCCTATTTTGATTCTGTTAATTTCTTTCTCCAGTCTCTGAACTGCATTTTATCGAGCTAGCTTGCTCAAAACGAAGTTAACGTCAATAAGTTGGCATTTCAAGTCCGTTGGTCCGCTTGAAACGAGACAATTAGCTTCTCAATAAATTAAATTACTTTAATCCATTCCTAGATTTATTAATCAGCTCATTCTCAATATTTTATTTCACTTTATAAAAGGAAATAAATTATTCATTTCCAAGTTTTCAAATCAAAACCTACTGACCGAACCTCTTATAAAACTCACTTACTGGCAGGCATAACAGCTCATATGTGTATATATTTACATATGTACATACATAACACATGAACTTACAAGTTAAAAGAACGATCGAATCAGGGTAGGGAATGTAGTTTTCATATTCTCGGTAAAAATCAGGGTTGTGTACGTAATATACCTTAGGTATATTACACTCGACTCTCCCAAAATAAACCGCATTCCTTTCTCATTATCAACCTGCAGCAGGATTGTGCAGTGACGCGTCACTCGATGTTTTCTACGTTTAATACGTTTTCGTATTAAACGTAGATTACGTTTTGACGTAATATACGTCGAAAACAGTAGAAAATTCCTTGAAGCAGCCCTAAAGGCCTAATTACACGCTTTTAGGAAAATGTCCTTCTTCTTAAGGCCTGATTACATGCTTTTTACCCGGAAAATGTGCGAGAATGAGACAAACTTATGGGAAAGTCACATGGTAGACTGAGAAGAAGGGCATTTTCCTAAAAGCGTGTAATCAAGCTTTAAGGCCAAATACACGCTCTGCCGATGTGTCGAAACGTTTCGGCGTTTCACGACACCCTGTTCACACGGGCGCATGATATCCACTCGGAAAATGGAAAATTGGAAGAAAAACTTTTTCAGTGGCGGTAACTTTGAAATTACGAATTAAAACTGAAATAAATTATAATGTTAATATAAATAAATTGTTATTAAAAATAGGTTTCTAGATTATGTAGTTAATATAAATTTATTAGAAATAGCATTATTTATTAGAAAGAGAAAATTAGATTTCAAGATTAATTATTTATAGTTTATTTATCTTTATAAAGTAATTCAAAGCATCTTCGCGTTTTGTGTTTATGGTTATGACCGTTATGTCTGTAGTGTTTAAACCATCGACATATAGAAATGGACTGCGGGTCCCTGTAGGAAAGCGCGTGATAATGCGTCAGAGAGAGAAGTTGAAAAGGGGTGTATGTTTGTCCCTTTCTCGCCGAAGCTAATTGGTTGAGAGCATTTTCGGTTGGTGGTGCTTGGTGGAGAAAGAGAAAGAGACAAAATAACTACACCCCTTTGCAACTTCTCTCTCTGACGCATTAGCACACGCTTTCCTACAGCGACCTGCAGTCCATTTCTATATGTCGATGGTTTAAACGCATCGTTGACGGTTTTAAGTGAAAAATATTTTGCTGAGTAATAAATAATTGTTATTATAAGATAAAGATAGTGTGAAATATTAAACCAATTGAGTATATTGTGTTACATTATCAACACAGTTCAGTTTAAACCTAACCTCAAATGCTTGATTTGAAACATAATACAATTATAATTATTATGAATTAAGAAATAGAAAATAGAATAAACATAACATGCAGTCAAATCAAGCATTTGAGATTATGTTTCAACTGAACTGTGTAGATAATGTACAATATATACTCAATTAGTTTAATATTTTATACTATCTTATAATAACAATTATTTTTTACTCACACAAATATTTTTCATCTAAACGTAACAGACACAACGAATCATAAACAGAAAACGCGAAGATGCTTTGAATTATACTTTATAGAGATAAATAAACTATAAATAATTAATCTTGCAATCTAATTTTCTATTTCTAATAAATTTATATTTACTACATAATCTAGAAACCTATTTTTTATAACAATTTATTCATATTAACATTATCATTTATTTCAGTTTTTCTTGGTAATTTCAAAGTTGCCGCTATTGGATAAATTTTCCTTCCAATTTTCCATTTTGCGAGTGGATAAAGGCCTGATTACACGCTTTTAGGAAAATGTCCTTCTTTTCACTCTACCATGTGACTATCCAATAAGTTTGTCTCATTCCACATTTTTCACACATTTTACCTGGAAAATGTGCGAGAATGAGACAAACTTATGGGATAGTCACATGGTAAAGTGAGAAGAAGACCATTTTCCTAAAAGCGTGTAATCAGACCTTAACATGCGCTCGTATGGACAGCCCTGGCGAAAGCTTCGGATAAGATTAAAATCCGAGCCAATGCGAAATCTCTATCCGAGCGAATCCGAATGAAACCGAACCATTCCGAAGAAACTTTCCAATCCGAATGAATCCGAATTTCTTATCCGAACCATTCCAAAGAAACTTTTCAATCCGAATGAAGTCGAATATTCAATCCGAATGAATCCGATCAATTCCGAAGAAACTTTTCAATCCGGATGAATCCGAATTTCCAATCCGAATGAATCCGAACCATTCCTAAGAAATTTTTCGATCCGAATGAATCCTAACATTCCGAAGAAACTTCCATCCGAATGAATCCGAATTTAAATCCGAGAGAATCCAATCCATTCCGAACAAACTTTTCAATCCGAATGAATCCGAACCATTCCGGATAGGAATCTTCCCTCAAACTTCGGATTGGCTCGGATTCATTCGGATACGAATCATGCGAACTTCGGATTGGCTCGGAATAAACCTGATTCGCTCGGAATGACACTTCGCATTGGCTCGGATTAATTCGGATAGGAAATTTTCTATCCGAAGCCTTCGTCAGGGACGGTGTCGTGAAACGCCGAAACGTTTCGACACATCAGTAGAGCGTGTATTTTGGCCTTTAGGATGGAAAGAGAGGTCCGTTCGAATGCGAAAACTTTCATGGTGGTTGTTTCCGATATTTCGCTCTGAGAGTGAAATCCCATTCAGGCGCAAAATGCACAGAGCAAAACGAACAGCCAATGATAGAGAACCTTTGAGAAGAAAGATATATAAACGTGTTCTGCAATTGGCTGTTCATTTTACGCTTTGCGTTTTGCGCTCACATGGGATGCCGCCCTGAGTGCGCTCTGAGCTCGCTGCGGTGCTCATTCACTTTTAATAAATGCGAATTACACTCGAACTTCACAATATCATCCTAATCCGTGCCAGAGTCTTTCGCAATATCGACCAAATTCCTTTTCCTAAATGTCACATCCATTGCGCATGCGTATTGCGTCATATAGCGGAAAAATATGAAATGTCAAAAGCGTATGTATTGTATAGGTTAAATGTATGATAAGTGTTAAACTATTAAAGTGTATCATTTTTCAAAGAAGAAGGTACCTGATTAAAAAAATGGATAAAGAAAATAAAGAAAACTCTGTAAGTAAATGAATTTAATTTGTAATTCTACTAATTTTCACCTAAATTATACCTTCAATGTGTGTAGGTGGTGTGTAGCATAGTGCGTTTTGTTT
>UCOH01011820.1:0-13563 GCA_900474275.1 Synergus japonicus | reverse complement strand
GAGGTTGGCTACTGTAACCATGTAGGTTGGTAATTTTAAACGAAAAATTTTAGCCAATACAACTTAGTTAGATTTTACAACGAAGTTTGCAGGTGCTATATTAGCAGTCTTACTTGGTTACTTTCAGCAGAATTTTGGTTATTTTCAACAGGATTATTTTCTCCGTGTGTTAGCCAAAATTGTGATGAGAGATCGAATTCTTTTGGAAGGATGCAGGAATGACCAGTATTGATGACCGTTAACTGTCGATTCGTTCGTCATGACGTTTAAGGATCGCTTGGTGTGAAGGGCTCCGCTTCTTATCGTTCGTTTAGCGTTTTTGGTATCGTTAATAATACTGTTTCGCTTATATTCTGTTGTGATTTTCGCATTATTTATTTGGAAGTTCTGCGCCAATTGTGCTCAATGTTACTCCCTTATCGTGCTTTTTAGAGAATCTCTCTTTTTATGGAATTCTGATATTTGAATCGTCCATTGTTCGATTTTCATAACCGTCTCGGTGAAACTCATCTAGTCTCTCTGATAGCGGGTTACCACCATAGCAGAGCGACTGGGACGTAACCTGTACGTCTTCTTCAGGAAGATCCATTAGGTATACGACTGGCAGGAACCCCTACAGCTGTACACTCAGATAAAGGATTCGTCGGTTCACACCGACCTATCCTGTGTCAACCTGGGGATCACTTCCAAGACCTGGGGGGAACTAAAACATCCCGTTACTTTCATTCTAAATAAGAAACCATCTGATATCTCACCAGCAGGCACCCCCATGGCCAGTTATCAGACGAATAGGGTATGCCAGCCCAAAACCTGGCCTACCCCTGGTTCACTCCTTTCTCTCCCTAGTACCATCCTAAAAGACCCACTCTACGTTTGACCAGCGGGCACCCCCATGGCCAACCTTAGAGGTAAAGGGTGTGTTGATTTTAAAGATAACCCACCTTGGTGTATTCCTCTCTAAACCTTACCTGGGGAAACACCGCATACCGCTTATTAGAGAGAACGATTCAGGAGATAGCACCTGTCTCGACCACCGGTACACACGTATACTCTCTCACACAACTCGCTCGCTCTCTCTCTCACGTACGCACCGCATAGAGCATTAACACTCATTGTAATTATATTAAATTCATTTAAAAACACAAATTTATATTTTGTGAACCTCTCATTCAAAGATCATACACTCAGACTCATTAAAATTTGGTTATTTTCATACACTCATTTAGTTTCTAACTTAAATATGTACAATTATAGAAAAATATAACACATTCATTATTTTTGATAATATAAACCGTTAGATAATTTATTTTCTTGCCCTTAAAACTGATCTTGGCTCGACTGAAGCGTCCGGTAGGGCAGAAACATAAAACACATGACGTCCAGATGGAGGGACGTCACAAACATACCGTTACATTTCATCAGAAATGATTGTGACTGTCTGGATGTATTTGAGGGGTGTTGTGATAAAAATCCAAAGCTTGACGTCTACAAATAAATTCATCCGGGCACAGAGTTACATATTTTCGAAAATATTTAATACAATATTTCCCGCTGTTATCTAATCCACAGACTTATCTGAAGTCAAAAACAAGAGTTACAATCTAAGAAAAATCACCTTGAATTTTAAGTGACCTTGAAAATGGACCTGAAGGTCATGATGGTCAAGGTGATGAACAACTTAAATTACCCGGAAAGCCAAGACAATTCAGAAAAATGACGTCTGGTTGTTTCTCCGACATTTGTCCTTAATTTTTTACCATTCCAAGGTCATAAAAACCATTTTTCTACCAGTCATTTTTTACGTGAAATTTCCCGCTCTTTTCAAATCCGCAGTCAAAAATAGGGGTTCTCATTTTAGAAAAGTCTTATCTCCATTTAACCTTGTAAATTGACATCAATGTCAAAATTGATGTTACAGTCAAATGTCTCCCTCGATCCTGGGCAACCTTTGTTCGAACCATTTTTTCATAGATAAATTATTTTAGCAGATATTTGGGGAGATAGATTAAAATGACTCACCCTGTATATGAACAGTTTAATACACTTTTTTTTACAGATTTTTGAGATGCAATATATTGATTACTTCCACGTAGTGCATGCTGGAAACAATTTCATTGAATTATAATTTATAGTCATAATGGGTACTATATTTACTCATAATAATTATTTCATTACAGACTTAATAAATGAAAAAATTTTAATTTCATTGAAATTGGCTTAAGACCAATTACCTGATCTTTTCATATCGTTTAGATCTTTTTCAGAAGGGCGTATTGTTATGGAGTCCCTTTATCGATAGGGGTCTAAAAGTGCGTACCGTCATGGAGGTCACGTGATCGAGAGGCCAAGAAGGGTGGATTACTGACACAGGGGGTCACGTGGTGGGGGCTTCTCGTGATGGAAGGGGTCACGTGACCCCATGAGGGGATATTCTTACCTAACCTAACCCTAAACCTTACTTAACATAACCTAACCAACCTAACCTAAACTAACCTAACCTAACCTAACCTAACCATGGATTACTGTCACAGCGGCGGCGAGATCTTTTTATAATATAGAATAGATAATTTGAAATATTTATTTTTATTTCAAACTATATCTAAACTATAAATTTAATAATAATAACATTCTTTCACGTTTAAAAGTTTTGGTTACTTTGTCTTGTTTCTTATATTTCTTTTGAACTTGTTTACACTGAATTCTTGCATATTTTTAAATCTTTTCGGCTTGTGGGTAACAATATTAATATTTTTATCCCCATTCTTTATTCTTTTTTGTGCACCAACTTTGAACCTCATGAAGAAAATTACACAAACGCACGCGCACTAGCGTTGCGGGTCGCTGGTGGCGGGTCCGCGCCAAAAGTGATATTGACGTCTTTTCGGTCTCAGTCAGTCTCTGATGCGTCTGTTTATAATTTGTTATAATTGCAGTCTGATAAAGTTTTTATTGTGAATCGAGGCTTTTTAAGACTTTTTTTTTGTTGACAAGTTAGATTTTGTTTATGTTCAACTCTACATCGTGGTAAGTATAAAAACATATCTTATTCTTGACCTATAACCTTCAATTTGGTGTAAAAAAAATTTATAGTAGAAAAAATATGAATTCTTATGAAATTCTGTTTAATATTGCCAAGTCAATTGATACTTCTTAAAATTATTTATAAATTACTCAAAATTCCATTAAATTTCATTAAGGGCGTGAACCAAAATGTTTAGCTGAAAATTCCATCTTCCATTTTATTCAACGAAAATTATAGAAAAATATTTGTTCACTCTGTAGAGCTCGTCTTTTTTCAAATATAAGACTGCATACAGAACGAAAAAATATTTAATTTCGATACTTTTTACATAAAACGAAGAATTCTATAAATCTAACTTCAAAATTCAATATTTTTATTTTACCTAAAAAATATTTGGATTAGATATTTTTTCGCTTTGTACGCATACTTCTATTCAAAATTTGATTAATTTTACAGAGGGAAAAAATCCGAATTTTAATATTTGTTATGTGAAATGAAGAAATCGACTTTTTAAATTATAACTTGGCTCCAACACTCTTAAGTTACTTGAAATTATTGAAGATCCAACATACTTTCACCAAATTCTCTAAAATTTCTAGAAATAAATATCCTTAAAATTAATTAATATCTTATAAAATATTTTAAAATCTCTTAAAATTACTTAGAATCTTCCAAAATATCATCAAATCCCTTAACTAGCTGTAAAGTTATATCAACTTTTGTGATCATTTAATGAGCACTTTGTTTCCTGTAAGCAAATATGATTTGCTTCCCTTGTAAGAAATTCAACTAGGTATATAATGGAATAACTATGCAAAATTTCATCAATTTATCTCTACGCGTTTTCAAAAAATTGCTGGATCGTGACACACATACATACCTACATACATGCATACACACACACACACATCCGGACATCTTTTCAGATCATCATATTACATATATTGCCCTTGAAATATGTTCAAAAAAACCTTTTTTAGGAAACTGGATTTTGTCACCACTACATAGCTTCCTCTATGAGGAAGCAAAATTACCTAAAATCCAATAAAATCTCATAAATCCCTTGAAATCCATTAAGTTGTTGAAAATAACATAATAAAAAAAAATGCATGGAAAGTTTACTATAAGCAATCTGTTTAATTACTCAAATACTTTTCACTAACCGCTGTAATGTTTTGAAATATGTTTTTGCTTCACTATTAATTTATTTTTCACATCAAAATATTTATTTTTATCACTTTAAACTGTTCCTGAAATTTTTAAACCAATTCGGTTTTCGACAACAATGTGTTCAATATATTGTTAACATCACTTTTTTAAGATAGATGTAATGTATAAATTTACAATATAATTAATTTAACTTTTTTTATTTCAGTGGCTGCCAAAAGCTGTCACAAATTTTCAGGTTCACGAAACAAAAAAGAATTTTCTGACGAAATGAAGAAAGTGCTTTGAACAACGATACAGAAGTTTAGATATTCTTCGAAAAAAATTATTGGGAAGAATCAATGAGAAAGAGAAACATCTCTCCGTAGAAGAAATTGAAGCAAGACTACAAGAGCTGGAGGATCAGTCTGACTCCGAACATTTTGACTTTGATGCTGACGAAGAAGATTTAGAGGATTATTCCTCAAAACTAATTAATAGTTTTTGTTATTAGTATTCTGTTGCCCGTTGGCACGTATGTCACGTCAGCACGACATTAGTTAACTATCAATTAATTAATTGAATAATAACTAATTAATCATTATCATTTATTGACAACATGTAGTCATTACATCATTAATCATAATTATAATTCATGCATCAATACTTAATTATAATCATTATTTCATTCATACTTATGTAACTGACCCTTACGACTCGAATCACCCACAACACTAATTAATCTCTAAATCTGCAAGAGGACACTGACCTCCATACCTAAACACCCGCCCTCAAAGGCGCACTATAAACTCCATTTATATAGGAGAAACCCAAAAGAAACATACACACTCTCAATCACTCGACAGGTCCGTGAGAAGTCCGGAAGCCACCCTCGCTAGTGTAACTGGCAACTGAATCACAAAAAATTCCCGAAAACAGCCTACACTCATCTCGCGATCGACGGCACAGCGATCGGCGGCACTTTTCACGCTTGGCTAATTCTACGTCCCCCCCCCATGTGTCCCTTGAGAGCCTACACTGAAATGCCGGCGTTCAAAACTCAGCGCCGTACTGCATAGCCTGCGTAGTATAGGAATTAGCGAATCTTAAAGTCTACATATACCCGGTCCTGAGTGGTGATGTCAGAGTGCTCGCCCGAGCTATTATAATTTCGGCCGATCGACGGCACATAAGACCCGAGCGGTGCCGTCGATCGCGAGATGAGTGTATTTTTTTAGCTTACGAACTAGATTACACCCTTAAACAGCGAAGGGTGCCGATATTCTACAGTCTAGTCTTGAGTTTTAGTCCAGGCAGCACGTCATAAAAAAGAATTATTTTCCGTAATAATTGCCAGACGCAATTCTTTTTTTGGAAATAGCTACTGGATGGGGTCCTGTGTGGGAACTAGCCAGCCTGCGGAACGGCTGTTCCCCCTTCCATTTCCATCGTCTTTACAGCATGGCTCAGTGACAGTGTTCTACGCTGAGAAGCTAGACGGCCCGGGTTCGATTCCCGACATCTGAGAAAAATTCCTTCCCTGTGTCTAAGGCAAGGTCCGTTCACACTGCCTTACTCATGAGTCCAGTGAACGGACCTAGGACGAAACATAGAAGAGAGAACTTACAGATGTCTTAACGCCATATACGTAGGTTACATCCTTTAACCCTACACCTGAATCACCCTTACAAATGTGTGCCATGGATCGACTGCCAAAGGGTGTTTTTGTTAAAAAAGAATTTTCAAAAATGAAGTTTGTGTAGACGGACCATTTCCATTGCGTTGTACAAAAAAAAAGTTCAAATTGAAAAAGATAATGTGCCAAATTCTAAGAAAACGAAAAAAAGCGAATCTTCTATCTCTAATAGGTTTCGAGTTACAGTAATTTCAAAAAAACACTTTTTTCTGAATTTCGTCGAAAAATCACTACTTTTTGCAACATTGTTTGTACCACCGAACCTAATGATTTTATGAAAAAATATTCTACAGATGAGTGAAATTTCATGTATTTAACTTTAATTTGCTTCAAAGGGCAAAGTCCTAACCCTAATAGGTCAAAAATTATGACCTCTCAAAGTGGGCTACTTTTGACCCATTTTTCCGGGCAATTTCCTTCTGCGGAGTTTTCTTGTAACAGGGTGTTCTATGGTAAAATTATGATAGTGATGCCAGAGAATAAAATATAGTAAACATAAATTATACATGTATTAAAAAAAAGGATCTTCTGGTGCTATTAGTACGTGAGTTATGATCTCTCAAAAACTCCCTTTTTTTTTGCATTTTTTCACTAAAATTTGAAAAATTGGGACTTTCAAATATACCTCGTTTCTTTTTGATCTGCGGACGAAACGCAGAGGAAAGAAATTAAAATAGACTCAATTCTGCGTAAAATGAAAAAAAGAGGATATCTATGTCACGAACTATGACCTTGGAAAGTGGACCCTTCCTACATATAATCATGAAATAAATTTAGGAATAATAGATATCCAGTCATACTCAACAAGTAGAGGAGTCGAGGTAAGGGGATCATGAAACATCGATGAGAATGGGTTATTTTAGAAATCACAAAAATAATACTTAATTTATTATCTAAATATAATTCAATGTGGGTTTACGCCCTTCTCAATTATTATGACAATGGTCGTTACACTTCAGATCATTAAATTCAAAGAAAATTTTGTTATTAGAGTTTTGACTCAATATATTATAATAAAAAAATTCTAAACGTAAAATTACTGAAAAGTTTTAAACAAATTATGAAAAAAAATATGTTTATATAATTTTTTATAAAAAACGCATTGTTTATTAATAAAAAATTATGTATATTTTACTTACATTTAGAGCTAGATACTTCATTTGCATTAAAACATTCAAATATGGCTGTACTTGCCCCGCATGGTGTACTCAGATGATTATATATAAGAAAGGTGCACTTTCCAAGGTCACAGCTATTAGAGCTGAGATATCTTCTTTTTTTAATTTTACGCAGAATTGAGTCTATTTTAATTTCTTTCCTCTGCATTTCGTCCGCAGATCAAAAAGAAACGAAGTATATTTGAAAGTCCCAATTTTTTAAATTTTAGTGAAAAAATGCAAAAAAAAGGGAGTTTTTGAGAGATCATAAATCACGTACGAATAGCACCAAAAGATCCCTTTTTTTTAATAAACGTATAATTTGGTTTACTTTATTTTATTCTCTGACATCACTATCATGATTTTCCCATAGAACACCCTATTACAAGAAAACTCCGCAGAAGGAAATTGCCTGGAAAAATGGGTCAAAAGTAGCCACCTTTGAGAGATCATAACTTTTGACCTATTAGGGTTAGGACTTTGCCCTTTGCGACAAATTAAAGATAAATACATGAAATTTCACTCATCTGTACACAATTTTTTCATAAAATCATTAGGTTCGTTAGTACGGACAATGTTGCAAAAAGTAGTGATTTTCCGACGAAATTCAGAAAAAAAGTGGTTTTTGGAAATTACTGTAACTCGAAACCTATTAGAGATAGAAGGTTTGCTTTTTTTTCGTTTTTCTTAGAATTTGGCACGTTATTTTTTTTAATTTGAACTTTTTTTTGTTCAACGCAATGGAAATGGTACGTCCACACAAACTTGACTTTTGAAAATTCTTTTTTAACAAAAACACCCTTTGGTAATCGATCCGCGGCACACATTTTTAAGGGTGATTTAGGACCCTATCCAGAAGCTATTTCCAAAAAAACTTGCGTCTGGGAATTATTACGGAAAAAAGTACCAGTTGCCTGGACTATTGAATCGTCAGGTCAACAGTTGACCCAGTGTTACAACTAGTGCAAAGGTGAGTCCTAAAAAGTTCGGAGTCAAGTGTGTGAAGAAGTGAACTTGTAAAATTTCTAAGATCGACAGAAGAGAACTTATAAAATTTGTTGGACTTATAAAAATTGTTGAACTTGCCAATTTCCAAAAACCAAGTGCAGTGACAGTCCAGTAACATACCCAAATCCAAGAAATCAGTGAAGTTTTCTCAGTGATACAACCAGGATTATAATAGGATTACCTGAACTCATCTAATAAATCAATATAGTTAAGCCCAGTCATCCATCAATCAACTCAGGCTCATTTTAGGTGGGTGAATTCTTGTCTAAATTATATGTATCAACCCAAAAAGTGTAACTAGTAATTTAATAAATTTGTAAAACTAAATTTAAATTCTTTCATTTGGCTTGACCTTGTTCCCAGATTCGTATTAAGTTAGGACAAAAACAAGGGATTTGTAATAAAGAAATTGAGTGTGTTGCCAGCTAGGTCGATTAATAAATAAATATTAGGTAGGACGTAACACATGTTTAAAAAATTTTAATCAATTTTATTACCCGTTCTGTGATGTAATTTAAGAGAAAACGACAAATGTTACCAGATATGCGTTTTCAGTATTTTTAAATATATTTTATATAAAATATACTCTTTTTTATTCCATTATAATCATATTATATGAAAATTTCCGAAACGCTAATCGAAAGCCAATTTGAATTTTACACTGAAAAAATTTCGGCACACCGGTTTCACCACCTACAGTATGAAAACTGGTTAGTTGTGAAATTTTAGAAATAATGCCTCAAATACATGATACTTATTGCTTTACATTATTTCTTTATGTCAACAGGAAACTGTGGAACAATCTGCCTTTGAAGAAATATTGAAGTTTGGTGAATTTAGTTCAATGCTAAATAAATCTCAGACAACGAATATGAAAAAGAACTACATATTAGAAGAAAGTGGAAAATCTACCGATACTGAAGGCAGAGAAACATCTGCTTCAAAAAAGAATGATAGTTGTACTTACGAAGTGGAACAAGAGGAAAATATTGTATAGTCAAAATAAACATGTAATTATTGAATATTATAGCATAATTTATATACAAGGCATGTAAAAGAAACTACGTATTCTTGTATAGTCTTACGAAAATGTATAGATGTTTTAGTCTGAATAATCTTAAAATTTTTAATTTTTTCATTACAAATACTTCATGTCCTGCACTGTTAAAAATGTTTGTGATTTTACAACACATTACAATACAAATTGTAATGTAATATTACAATACATGTATTGTAAAGGACGATTGCAACAAATTCATTGTAAAGTTACAATACATTTATTGTGATATTACAATAGATTCTAATTAAATACATTTTAAACATTGCAAGCATTATGGACGAAGTAATCTAAATAAAAAATTACAATACACAATTTTCGTAATACACTGATTGTAAAAAGAAAGTTCAACAGTTAAAGTATCATTGAAAAGTCAAAAAAATTGTCAACATAACCTATAAACAATTTCTCGTGTTCGAAATTATAACCTTAGGAAAGCATTTCTGGGTTACAATTCAGCTATAAGTCATAGTTAATTCTTTATTTGTGTACTTTTGGACGTTAAGGTCACTGATTTTTTTATTTTTAATAATAATGTAATGCAAACCATATTACAGGAAACACTCGATTTCTCAGAATTCAGAATTCACAACATTGTATTGTAAAATCATAATACGTATCGGTAATAATATTTCAATACATTTGTTCTGAAATCACAACAGCTAACAGTGTGATATAAATACGATATCCAAATATGTAGCACATTTACAAATCCGAGTAATAACATGTAAGTTACAATATTTATAAAAATTTTCATGTTATATTTTCTCATGGTTGCCAGTAACAAATGATTTCCCACTCAAAATAGTCATATGTTACAGACCTGACAGAAATCTTCATCTTCTGTCTGATGGTTAGGGGAGCGGCGGCGAATGCGGCGCATATAAAGGAAAATTCACGATTAAAATTCCAATATAAAGTAAAATATTATACTCTCTAAATTCGAAACAATGAGTTTTAAATGTCAGGGTGGAGCGACAAAAAATTCTATGATCATATTCTAAAAGTTGTAAAAGGTGCGTAAAAGTTGTATACTGAAGGTAATAAATACCATGAAGTAGTATTAGTAGTATCCATGGTTTCTGTCATTACTCCTTGGAAACAGTAGAAACAGTAAAAGGCTCCTACCTAGCCAACCTATCTGGCACAATTCACATGAACTTCTATTTTTAATGCATAGTGCAGCCACAGAGGCGCTGAGGTACCTTAAGTCTGTTGGAGCAACGGAAAAAATGTTTTTTTTTTACTTTAGATTTTAAGGCCGCAAAAAATACACGGATTTATGTGCCGTTTGTCAGGGAAGTGTTTCTCGATGTGAAAAATGGTTGTTAGTATCGATTTTTTGAAAAAAAATAATTTGTTTGGCTAAAATGGAAAAGTTTCGGCTAGGATTAGGTTTTAGATTAGGTTAGTCGAAACTTTTCTGTTTTAGCCAAATAAATTAGTTTGTGACGTTGCGTTTTTACCGTCCTTTATTAGACACCTAAGCAACGTTTGTACTTTTGGAAACTTCTATTATTTTTGCCCTACCGGACGCTTCAGTCGAGCCAGGGTCAGCTTTAAGGGCAAGAAATAATTTAATCGTTGGTTTTTTTAACAAAATTAAAGAAACTATATTCTTCCTATAAACTACAATTCTAATTAAAAGCTAAATGAATGATTTGAACTGAATGGGAATGTTCGGATGGTAATATTCCCCAAGTTTTGGAAATCTTCGTCAGGTTTGATCCAGGATAGGTCGGGGTGAGCCGAAGAATCCTTTAACTGAGCGTACGGCTGTAGGGGTGCCTGCCAGTCGTACTCCTAGTGGATCTCCCCTGAAGAAGGCGTCCAGGTTGCACTTAAATCCGTGTACTTTTTGCTGCCTTAAAATATAAAGTAAAAAAATGACATTTTTTCCGTTGCTATAACAGCCGCCTTAAGTTGAATTATTCTACTTGAAGACTGCACGAAATATTCCAAAACCGTCAGACATTTTCAATGGCTTTGATAGTAAGTTTCCTTATACTACTTTATGATAAATACTACAAATAGTTCAATTGGATAATATCTTCGGAATTTCCATTAAAATTTCAAAAATTTCAGCATTCTTCGTATCAGTTGTTTACAAATCGAAAATTTGAGTTAATTTAAAGATAAATTGAATACTGTACGGAGGGAGCAAAAATGTCGTGACAAAATAAATATACTGTATCAGCATGGGACAAACGAAAAACGAGTTTGTTGCAGAGAGTAACCCAGCGGAGCATGTCGGCGCACATAGGTACACGCAGAAACTTTTCATTGTAGAATGTATTATTATCATATTCATTTTTACTAAAGTCATTAGGAAAGCGAAGTTATAGTAAGAAAAATAGTTTTATTTGCCATAGCAATGGGAGGAAATACTGTTTCTGTACTAGTTTTAAATATAGTAAGACTTTACAAATTACCATTCAGAGTTGCAAAAGTTAATATCTTTAATAGCAAATTGATTTTAGAAATAATGTATAAATAAAAAGAAAAACTGTAACTATTTATATTTAATTGTTGTTCCTCGTTTTCTATCCGGTGGAAAGCGTGATAATTAAATCATCACACAATACCACTAGAGTCGGGGATGAGGATAACTGAACAGAGCTTATTTATATTTTAAACATTTATTTATTAGACAAATACAGCAAAAGGGGAGGTTTACAATAATCAAGAGGTGGAGATTTCCTATGAGAAAAAGAGCTTCGTCAGGAATCCTTTTAGAGCAGCATGTAAAACGGGAAAATAGTTAGATATGTATAGAGGGGGTTTAAAAAGATGATAAATTATGAAATTAGAAATCAAGGATTTCTTCTTAATATTCAGGAACAGAAACAGGATCAAAATTTCAGATTCATAGATTCACAACGCCATAATTCGCACAATTTAGTTTCACAATAGTCGCATAATTCTGATTCACAATAGTCGCACCATTTAGATTAACAATGAGTCGAAGAACAAGGATAGGGTTCTTCAATAACTCTGGTGCACAGGTCACTAGACTTTAACGTAGCCTACAGGATCAGGACAAGTCCTTACTGAACTTAGAGTTCACAACTTATTTGGTACCGACTGACTGATTGACTACTGGTTCACGGAGATATTTCTCGAAGGGTTGAAGCGACAAGAATTTACGGTAAGGAGTCGGCAATGAGACTTTTACGGGAAGAGTTGCCGGGCATACTGGATAAGGACGTAGGTCCGGAGTCCAAGTCCAAGCTGGTTTCGGCGGTTCGACAGTTTAGAGGAGCCGATGTTGATGGTTTTGAATCAATTATTAGACTTTTCGGCTGATGTGGAGCCCAACGGCACAGACTGACTTTTGGTGGCAAATTCGCCGGTTTCTATAGAGGTTTTAATGGGCAATAAAGGCAATTGCCTTAGTTTGACCCTTCTGATTCCAGGTATTTTGGGGGAAATCATGTGGGTACTTGGGTCAGCGAAAGGGTTTTTTTTTCGAATGTGTGTGAAAAATCTTTCAAAGACATTCGTGAGGGTCCGCACTCCCGAACGTGTGGGATTTCCTCCCACTAAAAACCATCCACATTTCCTCGTCTTGGTAATGTTCCACCCTGGAACCGCGTTAGCATTACTTCAGAGTGGGACCATTTTCTTCTCTGGGTTTCTTGTTTCAAGGTGGTGTTGCTACCAGATTAGTTTCTCTCTTTTTCTGACGTAGGATCTTTTCTACGTTCGTAGAAATTTCCTCCCATCGCTCCTCGCTCTCGAGCATCATCCTGATCACTTTTTCGGGTGCCAGGTGTCCAGCTTGAGTTTCTAATCTGGATCTCAGCACGATTCAGCGGTCACACTCGAAGAATGTGTGTTCTGCATCGTCTCGATCAGCTCCGCAGTAGACGCAGCTAGGGCTCTGCATTTTTCCCATTCTGTGGAGGTAGGCCTGGAAGAGGCCATGTCCAGCGAGGAATTGCGTCAGATCGATGATATCGGCTTCTAATTTATCTACGTAACCTAGTTGTATGGTGCCTCCATTTGCTGCTTGATGATCATCTAAAATTTCGGTTGATAATTCCTGAATTCTTGTTGCATAGGATTTCATTTTGCCACATATAGGTGTTTCCTAGTTCCCCTTGCAACTGGTAAATAGATTTTGATGGGGCATATATGGTTTTTAATTTATTGATAAAGTCTCCTACGAGTTTGCTTCGTAATAATCTGACTAAATTTTTCTCCGCTGATCCGGGCAACATATTTTTTGCTTCTCTACATGCTTCTATAAAAAGCGCTAATGATACTTTGTTACTATCATCGAAGTGTGGTACAATTTCGAGCGCATCTCGGAGAGAAACCTGATGATTAAATATCATACGATATCATATCCTTATCATAGGATTTTCCTTAGCTCTACTTCGGGTGGTAATTCTTTTTGGGATGGGATTTGTATTTGGGTCTGACATTTATAATAACATAATTCATATATATATATATATATATATATATATAT